>JAJONQ010003145.1:0-26695 GCA_036250385.1 Solanum microdontum | reverse complement strand
CAATTTCTGAGGGCCATCGGACTGGGTAAAACCTGAATTAACCATGGTGCACTTGCGGGAAACTCCTTGCCGAGGGCCTGTGCACCCCCGGGATTAGTCGGGGCTCAAAGAGACTCGGACACCCGGTGCAAATCAAAAAAAAAAAAATTAACAGCAAGTCGCCTGGAACTAAGAATGATTCCTACCTTGCAAGTCAAACAATATTTCACCCATAAGCAACAATATAAGGAGACAAAAGACAACATGATGGCCTCATCAAAGGACTTTGTAAAGGAACTTTGCAGTACCCTAGACATCACATGGAAGAAAATAATAACATACGGAGACTTTATGTTTCCTTTTCCTAGCGTAAAAGGAATATTTCATTTTATTGTAATTGATTGCCTTTCCTTAATTAGTTAGGATTCACTTGTATAAATAGCCCTTCTCATTGAGTGTAGAGCAATATAATGAAGCCTTCTCTTCTTTCACAAATTCTACAGGATTGAAAGGCAGTTGACTGATCTAGACATAATTTATTGTGTATGCAAAAGAAATACAATCTGGTGCATTAAACCAAGTTTAATTAGGTTGCCTGCACTTGCAATCCAAAATATCAACATACAGAAATAGAAAACTACCAACCAAGAATTTCCATACCCTTCAAATGCTAACAAAAAATGTCGTCTTCCCAACCATTCTCGTTTGGATTCATAGAATCCATTATTAGTTGAACTAGACACATCCTTTTGCTTCTCCTCAAGCAACGCATATGCACACTACAGGTAGAGAATAAAAGGTTACAAAGCAAAATTGGACGGTAACTATCTAATCAAGTTTATAACGGTACCTCCCACATCAATCCACGGTCCAATGTAAAAGTGAACAACATGGTTGAAGCACCGGACAAGTTGTCAACATGAACAGTCTGTAATACATTGATGTCACAAGATGTTTTATGTAAGAAAGCAAAGAGAAAATAGGAACAGCATAACCTTTGGCGTCCCTTGTAGTTCAACAGAGGTAGCTTTCACTTCAACAATTCCAGAGTCTAAATGTCCTTCAAGACGTGCATTCTGAACTAAAAGATCAAGAATGCTGACAAATAACTCAAATAACCTGATTTCAAAACAAACTTGTATTATTATAGACATGGATAGCAAGCATCCATATTTAGATGGTTAGAGAATAGACCTATTTTGAATCTCAGGTGGCAACCCCAAGAGCCTGTTAAGGAAACGCCCAACATCATGCATGTCTGAATCAACTATACGGCCAGAAAGCTTCCCAGAGTCCTTTCCATTACCTTAACAATCAACAAAAACAAAGAGTAGAAAGAGGGTAAGTTTGGGATGAGATGAGCTAACCAACAGCCCCAACACAATACAAGATGAGGTCCCAAGGTGTATGCTATTTGTTGATGATATTGTGATAATTGACGAAACTAGTGAGAGTGTCAACCAAAAGCTTGAACTATGACAAAACACTTTGGAAAATAAGGGTTCTGTACTGCAAGTTTAGTCAGTATAAGAAGGGTGAGACTGAGGTGAGATTAAATGGGACTATGGAGTTTTTTATCAAGCAAAAGAATTCATTTATAATAACATGGCCAACTTGGCTGTATACAAGAGGTATACCAATAAAGAAGAAACCTACACAACATGAGGCTCCCTAAAAGACACTTTATCCTCTATAAATCAAGAACTACATGGGTGCACTAAAAGAAAATAAGGAAACGGAGATTACTCTTTAATTGAGCAAAATTCATCTCTACCCCTTCAAAACCTCTTCTATTTCTCTCTCCAAATGACTCACATTAAGACAAGAGGAGTAACATTCCACGACTTGTGCTTTCTTCTCCTAGATCCACTCTTCCCGACTCCCGTTGAACATCAACTCCTTCACAGATCAGAGCATTGCACATGAGACATCAAACCATCTAGAGATATCCCACCACAACCTCATGGCTAACTTACAATGTAACAGAAAATGATCCACAACCTCACCTGCCTCCTTACAAGGAAAACATTAGCTTATGCAAACAACCTTTCATTTCTTAAGATTTTCTGCCGTCAATATTACCCCTCTAGTGTTCCCTCTCTCTCCTAGAGTTCTCTCACCTTCTCTAGAGCTCAACGATAAAATAATTCCACCACCCACCAGGCCACCACTCACCATTGCACGTCATTGCCCTGACGACAACCTCCACCACCGGCAACCATGTACGATTTCCCTAGACCTTCTTTCTTTATCCCTTTCTCTCACATTCCCACTCTCTCTAATTTTTTTTGTTGCACTGTCACCACCGGTCAACAAGAATCCAGCGACCCCATCCCGACGACTGTTGGACCAAGGGGTACATCAGACCTTGCCGAATTTCGGCAAATCTGCCCATAGTAGTTTTTCTATTCCCGACTCCCAAATATGATCCACCACCTCCATTCATTTCTTTCCTTAACAGATTGCGCATCCGTTCTTTTCTTTCTTTAACAGATTGTGCAGCCCCTTATTGTTGCTTGATTGTTAACTGATTTCCTTAAATCTGATATTGGGTTCATGAATTTATTGGTGCACTGTTGTAAATATTACTGTGTTTTTGGCTCCTACTTTGATCTGGTATATTTACTTCAGTTTATTGCTTCTGATTTACAGGTTGCCCATTTTTTATTGTTATTTTTTGTGTTTTGTTGTGTTGATTATTGTGCACTTAATTATTCTATAACCGATTCGTTTGCATTTACCTTAGAGATTCTGGTGAACGATGGTTGAATAGGGTAATGGCTTTGGTCGGTACTGGGGTTGAGGGACAGGAGTGGTAAGTGAGTTAAGGGTTCTTCTAACCTGAGAGTGAGGTCTTGGAACATAGGGACATTGACGGTGAAGTCCATAGACTATAGAGCTAGTGAAATTTCTCAAGAACAGGAAGATTGATATCATGTGTGTTCGGGAGACCAAATGGGTAAGGAACCTAGGCACAATATGAAGACAGGTTTCAACGGACCTTTGGTGTTCATCGAGGATATTGGTGGTGGAATGGAGAAGTCAAAGGCAAAATGGAAGTAAAGTATGCAAAGTTAGTTTAGAGGAAGGACAAGGGGGGAAAGTGAATGAATAAGGAAAAGTATAAGGTAACGATGAAGGCGAATATGACGGCAAAAAGGTCGACTTTCGAATGCTTGTATTTTGAACTAGGGAAACAAAGGTGGATATAAGAAGTTGTACATGCTCACCAATGTAAGTGAGAGAAAGGCTCGAGATCTGGATTAAGTGAATTGTATCAAAGATGATGAAGGCAAAGTGTTGGTGAAAGACACACTCATTAGACGAAAATGGCGAGCATACTTCCATAAACTCTTGAATGAAAAAGGGACAGAGACATTGTGTCGGGTGATTTGGAGCACTCTGAGGGACATCGAGATTTTGCGTATCATAGGCGTATTATGGTTAAGAAGGCTAAGGGTGCTTTTTGTCGGATGAGTAGGGGAAGAGAGAGCGGACCAAAAGAATTCTAATGAAGTTTTGGAAGAGCACGGGCAGGTCAAGTATGCAATGGCCCACTAGGTTGTTTAATGCCATTTTTAAGCAATAATGATTTTGTAGTACATGAACAAGGGTGATATCCTAAACTGCAATAATTACACGGGTTATAAGCTACTAAGTCACACTATGAAAGTTTGAGAGAGGATGTAGAGATTAGGGGTGCGTCCATCTTTGAGAACTAGTTTGAATAAAATGTCGCGGCTATCAACTACAAATAGCATTAATCTTGTAAGGAAACTGGTAAAGAAATATACGAAAAGGACGATGGTGCCAAGACCCAGGTAGAACAATAGAGGAAACTCGGAGCACTTCCAACAATACTTAGCCCGTTTCTATTTGCCCTACCGATGGATAAATTGATGTGGCATATTCAAGGTGAGATGTCATGATGTATGTTATTTTCAGATGACATAGTACTAAGTACTAACTGAAGAGACACATGATGGAGTTAATGCTAGGCTGGAGAATTGGAGACAAACTCTTAAGACCAACGGTCCATGTTGAGCAAGATCAAAATAAAATATTTGAGTGCAAATTAAGTGATGTTCCTCGTGAGGTAGGCATGGAAGTGAGGATTGATACATATTTTATCCCTAAGAGAAAAGGTTTTAAATATCTTGGGTCTTTAATCCAAGGAAATGGGGAGATCGATGACGATGTCACACATCGTATTGTGTGGCATAGCTGAAATGGAGGATTGTCTCTGTAATTTAGTGTGACAAAAAGGTACCAGCAAACCTTAAAGATAAGTTCTACAAAGTGGTGGTTAGATTGACTCCGTTGTATGGCGCAAAGTGTTGGTCAATCAAAAACTCTCATGTTCAGAAGAATGCAAGTTGCGGAAATAAGGATGCAGAGATAGATGTGTAGGCATACTAGGAGAGATAAATTTAGGAATGAGGACATCCAAGACAAGTTAAGAGTGGCCTCCGTGGTGGACAAGCTGAGGGAAACAAAATTGAGATGGTTTGAGCATGTGAAGAAGAAATACACAAATGCCCCAGTATGGAGGTGTGAGATGTTGGATATAGAACTTCCCAAAGTTATATGTACTTCTCTTTTGCCCATTTGGAAATTTTCCTCTCCCCCTCAATGATTTCTTCAGGAATAGGCTTAGCATCTGCCCCATAACAGTCCCTAACACTACTGAACCGACAGTTAAAGAGGAAGAATTATTATAACAATTTCCCCTAAAAATATTTCTCATGTTCCCCAATTGAACCTCCTGCCTAAAGATCCCAACTGAACCGACCCCCCTATCATCCCTGATCACCCCTCAAGAATCATAAACAGCGTTTTCAGACCCCAAACAGGAAGCTTGAGGTGAATCTGGAAGAAATTCAGGCTTAAATGCAAACAATTTGGATATCTAGGCTTGTATTTCAAGAGAAAGAATGATAAATGAAAATGTTGCACGATAATCAAACAGTTATAAGACTAGCAAAGTTGTATGGGAGTGAATGTTAGACTGCTAAAGTCCGGCACATTCACAAGTTGGATATCGCAGAAATGGGAATCCTAGAATAGATGTGCGGACATATAAGATTATACAAGAGTAAAAATGACCACACATATCAAGGATAAAATAAGAGAACATCGCTTGAGATGGTTTCATCATGTTTCGCATTGACCTCTAGATCCACTGTTTAGTAGGTGTGTAACCACGGTGAGGGAAGATGTTAAGACGGAACAAAGGTACACCTAAAATCACATGACAAAAATCTGTCTCAAAAGACCAATAGTCACTTGGAATCAATGCAGAATGCAAAAGATAGGGCACAATGGGTATAAAAGATTTTAATAGGCAATACCGATTAGTTGAAATTTATTCTAGTCATGTTAATAAGTTTATGTTAGGTCTTATGCTTTATAGCAGTTTTCTAGACCTATTACAGATTTTTATGCCAGTAGGAAATATAGAATACTTCTAATATTATTAATTTTTGTTTTTGTAAATTGTTGGCCTATTATTAATTTAATTTGGAAACATGAGGATTCAAGTAGCAAACTGCAACTTGGTTGGTACTGAGATGAAGTTATTGTCGTAGGGAAGTACTCCCCCCATCCATTTTTACTTATCTAGTATTGACTTGGCACAACCCCTAAGGAGCAATAAATAGAATGACAATTTTACTATAACACCCTTCAAATATAATAAATTCAATGCTTTGGGAAACAATTATAGTTAATAATAAGGATAAACTAGGAACTAAGTGACAAATTATCTCTTGGTTTTCAACTGGACAAGTAAAAGTGGTCATCTATTTTTAGTATAGTCGACAAGTAAGAGTGGACGGAGGGAGTACAAGAAAGTGGACTAGAAGACTAGACCGTACCTTACTAATCCAATTGAAGGCCGAAAGAACTTCATATATAGCAGGCAGATTCGATGACCAAGTAGCCATTATGTTTTTATCGAATGGTTTAACAGGACATCCTTTACACTTCCTTTTTTTTTGGTTAAAGAAGTTTGCCACAGTCTAGATAATTGATCGAGAAACTGTGATGACTTAGATGACCCTGATAAAATTCTTATGCTAGCATACATTTTGCTACATTAATAATTCTTTAAATTGATTCATTTAAAAAGGTAAAACGTCGTACCAAGAACCGAGTCTCTTATTATTCCAACAGAAACAAGTGCAGCTTTCCCCTTCAAAATAAAATCCTGTATAGCATCTGGTATATCAGCAGAACAACCTGGTGGTACAAGTGGAAAAGGATCCTGCAAACCATATAGCATGTTGAATTCTCACTTGTACACATACATGCTAAAGTGGGAAAAGAATGGAATACAAGTAAGAAATGACAGTATCAAGCAAAGGCATAGACACCTGCTCCATGATCCCTCTATACAACATCACAAGGGCTCGTTTCCCATAGGAACTATCGTAGTTATAAGCACTAAGAGATGGTCCAGCTCTGCAATATATCAAGAGCAATTGAAAAGAGCCGTCACTTTGCATGTTATCATAATCACACTTCCAACATATGCTAAGCAATAACGCACTCACCGACGATCTCCCTGAGTCAATGCCCCAAGTGATTCAAGTCTCTTGGCAACAACGGATGCAAACCGCCGTTCGCCACCAAGATTAGTAAATAGTAGCCTGTATATTGAGGAAGAGAAAAATATCATATGTGCAAAATATGAAACAAGTGATTTATACAGGGAAATTAATTTCTGGCAAGTATGAAAAGCATATTTAATGGCAACTTGTAACACTCCAGGTACGCCATCAAATAGTTACAATGGTGATTTGTATAAACCAGGTTTGCCATCATATAGCACAACCATTATTCACATGTAACCAGACACGGTACCTACTTATACTCGGGTGCAGAAGCTTGATTAGAGCGATGAGTTCTTCCAAACTGCTGAATTGCCCGATCAGCACTCCAAGGTAACTCCAGAGTCAAATGGACCCTTCTTCTCTGACACAAGGGAAGGAATTCAAACGGCATAATCAGAAAACTATCAAGAGCAGCTCATCCATTCAGGATCGGAAGATATATATAGAAAAGAGTATGTCTACTACATTTCGACACACACATATATACATATAAGAGATGATATCTTTTGCTCCATGCAGTAAATGATGAAAACAAAAAAACAAAAAGCTACCTGGTTTAAAGCCCTACATTTCCACACACACATATATACATATAAGAGATGATATCTTTTGCTCCATGAAGTAAATGATGAAAACAAAAAGCTACCTGGTTTAAAGCCCTTCTATCAGCTTGCAGAGAAACACCAGCTGATCCAGCTTCAGATATTATAGCTACCAGCTTCTTCCCTTCCATGAAGAGCTGTTTCTCATGTATATTGACCATTTCCATGCTTACATCCTTCCTGAAGCAAGAAAAAATTGCTCAGCCATTATGAGAAAAAACGACCTATAATTTGATTTAAACATCGCAAACTCACGTATTTCGCGCCTGATAGGTGACACCTTTTCCATTAGCGGCCCTCACAAGCATGCCTTTTCTCCCTGTTATTTCTGCCACTTTTTCTGGGCCCCCAAGCTGCATAAGACTTGAAATATGTAAATCTGTGATTATATAATACCTCCAAGAGGCACTTGGTTGGGTGCAAAAGTGGAAAATCTTGCAAAGCCTCGAAAGTTGCAGCTGGGTGCAAAGAATCTTTTTTCAGGTTAAAAAGAACTTGTCTTTGAGTCCTTTGTTCAGAAAGCATAACGAAGGCCAAATATAAACTGTTTTAAATAGTAAAGTTGTAAATTTAACCCTTTCTCCTTTAAGATGTAGGTTGAGTAGTAAGGTGGATAATAGGAGCTATGAGACGTACCGGAAAAAAAGGGAAGAGGATAAGGGCAAAAGAGAGTGAAGATGAGGGAGGCATGCCAGAAGAGTGGAGTAGGGAGACCAAAGGTCGCTACATTAGTTTGGGGATAGGAAAGCTGGAGGTGGGCTGGTTCTGGTGGCTATAAGGAGTAAGGACGGTGCATGCTACAGGAGCTTGAAGAGGGATGTGATGTTGCATATGGGTGTGGTTGTGGAGAAGCGAGGAGGAAAAAGCCTTGTATGATTGATAGGTATTTAAGTATATTGAAGAAGAAACATGCAAAATGTCTAAAAGAGACTAATGTTCATCATTTAAAAAAAGTAGCATACACTTCACTCATACTTTCTTTTGCCAAAGAGGTGAGATTTGTTGGATAAATAGGGAGGAGGAGCACTCTCCATCAATCATATCTTTTGTTGAAGACAAGTGAGGAAATGATTCTTCTTTACTTCACTTAAATTGCTTACACAAAACGGCTATAATGCCTAGGTATTTATATTACTCTTTTAGCATGTACCTAGTCTAGTACATGTACCTAAATTTAATTCTAAATTATTTATCTTCCTTAGTTCATGAACAAAATCATATATGCAATCTAGTTTATTTTTTCAACAACCCCGCTTTAAACTAGATTCATCACTCCAAAAGTCTTTTGGAAGACGCCAATCTTTAAGGCTTGTAAAGGCATCCACAACTTGGTCTTGTGACTTCGAAAATTTGAGCTCGATTTCTTTCTTAGATTTTTCTCTATCTCATCCATGTTCATGGCCTCTTTGATGGGGAGTCTTCTTCAAAGAAAACTTTGATTGCAAAGCTTGTTCTGACTTCTTTGAAGATTGATCTTTCTTCATTGCAAACATCCAATAAGTTCATATATGGCCATTATGTCCAAATCCTGGCTCATCAACAACAACCGCAAATTAAATCATAAATTCAAAGATCAAATAACTCTGAAGTTCATCTATGGCCATGATGTCCAAATCCTTGGCTCATCAACAACAACCACAAAATTAAATTGTAAATTCAAAGATCAAATAACTCTTGCAATGACCAACCATCCTTCAAATCTTCTTCATATCTTCTCCTCATCATTATCATTGTTGTCATAACCTTCATCTTTTCCTTATGAGACATCTCTTCCTTAATCCTTTGACAGATAGAGTGTAGATTTTCATGTTCATCTTTCTCATGGCAGCAATATCATTCGTTACCTCTCTATTCAAGATTCGTTGTCGTGCAACTACTTCAACAGGGTTGACACTCTTGTTGGGCTCCTTGTCATCAGCAAAATTCTTCAGAATAACTTTTGAAATCTTGGTTATTCTACCAACCAAAAAAGTTTCTTCAAGATGGTGCTTCTCTAGCTCAACATCCTCATAGCGTTGTAGTAGCAAATCTCAGTCATATTCATTTTCCATTTGAAGATTCATTCTTTCAAATCTTTGCAAATTGGGATTCTGCAAAGGTCCCTCAAGATAAATGTCTCTGATACCAAATATTAGACATTTGGGGAGCAAAGGACGCTCAAATCACTCAAATTCTCTTTGAATACAAGTGGGGAAGTAATTCTTCTTTACTTCACTAACTTGCTTACATAAATGGCTATCATACATAGGTTTCTATAGAACTTTTCTAGCAGCACCTAATCTAGTTCAAAACTTTTTATGTTGGCTACTTCATGAACAAAATCATAGATGCATCCTCATAAATTTCCCAATACATGAATTTACTTAATTCATGTACTTGAGATGAACCTAGTTTATTTTTCAACAAGATTGACGAATTTGTCTAGTCATAATCATTTAAATTAAAAGGCTGTGTTTCTTCCCTTCTTTTATGGAGTTGAAAAGCCTGTCAAAGTATCTATCTCCAAATTAAAGTGCAAATACCTATATGAAGCCATAAAGAGAACCACTGCCTACTATTTTTTACTTTAAACAACACAATATTCGGGAAAAGTACACTGAGCATCCTATGTGCTGGAGTAGAACTGCAAAAAGTAGTGAAGACCACATGGATCATAACACCAGCATGTATATGGTGGTGTCTATGGAGGGAAAGAAAAGGAACGTGTTTTGATATAGACAAGATGGCACTGCCTGTTGGGGTGTAAAACGGATTAAATCTGACTCTGATTTTTTGGTCCCCTGTTGGGGTGGACCAGTGGTAAAATGGATTAGGTTAATGATGCTGAAACCCTGTTACAGTGTATAGAAAGTCGGGATTCCTTTTTGGTTTTAGGGGATGTAACCAGGTACAATCTTTGTACTATTCTGTTTAACCATATTTAACATTTTTTAAGGTACACAGAGCACCCAGAATCAACACATAGAGAGGGATTTCCAAATTAAGAATAGGGAAGAACCTGATCGATAATATCATCCAACGGATTGTTTGGAAGATCCAAAGAACGAATTATATCCAAAATTTTGGACCTTCTCTCCAGAGCTCCTTCATACCTTAACATCACACAGGTGGTTAGTATTGAACCTTCCACAAACACTGACTGAGATGATCTATGATGAAGCAAAAAAGTGAACACAATCAGACAAGAACCACATTTTCACATGTTCCACCTTTTGGATAGTTCCGCAACATAGGCATGTCTTGCTTGTATATATTCATCTGTCTTTTCCTTGCAAGAATGGCAACACCAATCCGCAGAAACTGACTCTGTAACAGGTGGAACTAAACATGCTGGATGTATAAGTTGGCTACAACAGGAACACTGGAGCAATTTTTTCCTCTCCTAATTGGATGGCCACCAATAGCAGTAGGAAGATCAATACAAAAGAACCAAACACACCAACAGAAATAGAAGCGCCAATAATCAGAGACTAGTACCTCCTCCGAACTACAAACATCACAGATCTGAAATTCATCGTCATCGGACTCGGTAGATTCATATTCGGAATCAGCTGTACTTAGTAAAAAGAATTCAGCAGCGAGAAAAATGCCAAGAGCAAACTCTATGAAGCATCATGTATTTTACTCAAAAATAATAACAATGCTAAGAGAATTCGGGATAACTTCAATAGATAATCCAATTTAAACACCTTAACTAATAAAGAGGGAAGAAATATTATGTCTATGGAACCTTCACTAGGAGTGAATCCTGTGATTACAAAATTGTTATGTAAAGTTCAATCTATTTCTAGAAAAAATATATCATGTACAACCAGAGGGTTTCAAGAAGATCCAGAGGTCTTGACATTTCGAAGATAAACACAAAGCTTATAGACTACACATGCTGCATGCATACATACTATAAGATATTAAATGCATGTATGATAACCACCGCCACCACCACCCTAGTATCAGTACTGAATCTGGAAAGTTTTTAGCATATATATAGTATGGAAACATCAATTTTGACATGGAAGGAAGTTGTTTTCCAAAATTTCTTCAATTGCAAGAAATTCATTGGAAATTAATCATTAGTTGAACTACAAAACATGATACATAGCAAACTACTGCCAACACCAAATTACCCAATTGAAAGAGAGGCATAATTGACACAGGAAAAAAACAGAATTTAAGGATTAGAAATTTACTATCTGATTCCTCATCACTCATCTGATCACCCGTTTGCCATTTAGCAACTTTTCTCACTCTCCCTCTAAATGATACACCAGGTGTTGCAGAGTGTCTCTTTCGCTGAAGCTCTTTGACACTTTCATCTATGCATGAATTAGAAAGTAAGCAAACTGGCGGCCATTGGAGGAAGATACACAAAGCCATTATAGATGCACATACCAGGAAGTGGTTCAGGTTCTTCAGGCAATGGATAATTCTCTTCTACAAATTTAAGTAACAACTCACGAGGTCCAGAAACAAAATCATCAAGTTCAAGACCCTATCAAGATTCAAGAAACAGAAGGAAATAGGTTAAGGAACACAATTTTCATGTCACTTGACTTATTTCCAAACCTGAATACAAGAAGTATTTCAGAAAATGTAGATACATGTTAATACAGAGATAACAAACATGATGCAAGACATGTGACTTACATATTTCGAAACAGCTTCCTCAGTTCTTGCCTCTCCAGTGCTTTGAAGGCCTACGACCACACATTTACCTTCAGTCAATGCTTCCTTTGCGATTCTAACTACTGCAGGAACCTTAGCGGAGATACACAAGTGTCTAAAGAAGCGCTACATTTTAGAACAGAAAAAAAGGAGGTAACTGAGATGTATGTCTCTTATAACATAATAAAGACATTGTTTGCATAAAGTAGCTTTTGAGCCACAAAACATGGAGATCTTAAACCTGATGATTAGCCCAGTAAAGTCTCCAGAGCTGATTAGAAGAGGGCTTATCATCAGTGAGAAATGCACCAGCTGACAGCAATTCCACTCTAAGCTCCGCCCAGAATTCAGCAGCCTTTTTATACAAGTCCTGAAAACATAAAATAATGAGAGTCAAATGGACAAAATGCACAAACAGAAAAATAAGAATATTTGGTAATCAACATAAAGGAAGATTTTCATTATGGTCAGGGGTATGCACCAAAAAAGTAGCACATACTCCCTTAAAAATATTCGAAAAATCAGGCATAATGAAGCTTAAAGTGAAAAATTACAATCACAATTCATGAAGAAAGAGGCAGAATATTTTGGCAATTTCAATTCTTCATATCTCTCCGCCCATGAATAAGCTAAAGAGGTTAAAAAGCATTTTTCCCGTTTAAAGCACAAAACAGACAATGAAGTATCAAAACACCAACTGCATATTTAGTTGACATATCAAGAAAAAAAATTGACTGCACGGTAAAAGATCAAATACATTGTTACTTTTGTTCTCTTTCAAGGACCCATAAAATTATGGATCATCCAGGAAATTATCCTATTAAGAAACACAAAGCAAGTAAATGACATCAGAATCAAGCCAGATCAAATAAAGACTCTATATGGGAGATATGCTCCCATTAGCGGAATACAAAGCTCTAACGCAAGGCATCTAAACCACCCAAGTCTGACACTATTCTGCCGCTGCAATTTAGGAAGACGGATACAATTTCTCCCACCTTGTAGCATTAGTGTGATTTCATTCTGGACCAATGTGAGCAAGAAACCACATTTTACCAATCATCATCCAATAAAAAAAATATCATACCTGCATCTTTGCCTCTAAAGGTACGTCAACTACTTCAAACTCTGCACCTTTGTAGCTAAGTGTACGACACACATACATACCCCTAAGACATCAAGAGGTTAATAGTATAGATAGATTGACTTGATCACTTAGACATAGATAGCCCAGAAGAAACCTTGTTTTCATGTCCATGGCAACAAGTTCAAGTGCCCCCACACCACCTTTCTCCATAGCACCTGTAATTTCCAAAGAGAAAAAGGGGTCAAAACAACATCAGCTTCAGAGTTTTTAAGACATCTACAGTTTAAACCACAACATATTAAAATAGGACTTAAGAAAAAAAATCATAGAAGGCAGTCTTAGGCCTCATTTGTTTTTTTTCTTACTATTAATCATTCACATCTTAATCATTAAGAGTCTGTATGGATGAGCTTATAGCTTTTGGCTTATCAGCTAAAAACCATAAGTTAGGAATTTTAACTTTTGACTTGTGACTTATTTTTGGCTTTAAAAACAATTGCTTAGAAGCACCTTTTATTTTACCCAAACACTACAAAAGTGCTTAAAAGCTATTGTCTTAACAGCACTTAAAATAAGCCAATTCAAATGGGCACTAAGTCTATAAGTTTTTTAGATCTAAACCTAATCAATCGGATTTTAATCATTAAGTGTGTTGTTCTTCTAATTTTACAATCACTTGAGGGTCTGAATATATCTGAATAATTAAGATCTCTAACAAACTCTTAAGTCTCATTTGTTTGCATTTAATAAAGGTCTTAATCTTAATCATTGAGATCTCAGTCATTTTTTTTATCAAGTTAAAGTATTTTCATTCATAAACATGGCCATAACGGTTGTACACAAGAGATACACCAAAAAGTAGAGAATTTACAAAATGATATGATTCTCTACAAGTTCCACACAATCCTATATACAATCAACTGAGAAAAACTCGACTCTACACCTTCAAAAGCTCTCTTATTTCTCTCTCCATACAACCCACATTAGCACAAGTGGAACCATAGTCCATGCCCTCTGACTTCTCGTTCTTCTCATGCTCTTCGAACTGGAGATCAACTCTCTTACCGTGTTTGGCATTACCCATGAAGAGTCAAACCACGTCAACATATCCCACCATAACCTCATAGTCAATCTGTAGTGTAGCAAAAGATGATTCATGTCCTCACCTTTCTCCTTACACATGTAGCACCAACTGGCGCAGACAACCTTCCACTTTCAAAGATTTTCCTCTGTCAAAATCACCCCTCTAGTGGCAAGTCAAGTGCAGCACACCTTCCTCGGCACCTCTGGAAACCATACGGCATTATATGGGAAAGTATACTCCTCCCTAACCAGAAGCTTCTCATAAATAGACTTTATAGAGAACACTCCAATAGTAATGCCGAATGAGTTCTTCAATATGTTAAAAAGTCAAATTTCAAAGGGAAAATTGTGTTGACCGACTAGTAAAAGCAAGTGGCAAAGCAAAGAAGAGCAACAAAACTGAAACTTGTAAAAAATATCAGAGATCAATAAAAATTCTCACCTATGAAGTATGACCTAACAATTTTGGAATGTTCTCAGGCAATCTTCCCAAGATTTTTTCTCTCCTACTTCATAGGAGTGCAGAACACCTTTATCGGTGGTTCCAGCCGGAAATTCAACCCTTACATTGTTAACCCGTCCTCAGTTACCACCTTCTGTGATAGCTACCAACCCTTCTTACTTTCAGATCCAACTAGACAGTTTTCTGCACAAAAATGGGAGAGAATAGAATTTACAGTTGGGGATGGCCAAGCACTAGGGAAATCTAGGATGTTTAAGAGGGCAAACCTCTTCTTGTTCATCACCAAGAATCTCTACTTGATAAGGAGATGAAGGCTACAGCATGGGTTCAGAAAAATTTACTCAAACTACACAAGATGTTTGGAGTAGACTTTCAGGGTCATGGCGAGGAAGCACTTGAGCTTCTCAAGCAGATTGATGCATGTAGCCAAACGAGAAGAATGGAGCAAACAACGGATATTTAAAGAACCAGGTTTACGGGCACACAAGAGTTAAAGAATCTGATCACCTTTGATGTTAAATTCAAAAGTAATGGCGATAGATCTAAGGAGAAGGGGAGTCTACAATCTGTCCCATGAAGCTTAATATTGTGGAAAATTAGGGGGGTTAATCACTTGGGGCAGAGGAGAATTGTGCAGAGTTTAGTTCAAGATTGGAAGGCAGACATAGTTTGCCTCCAAGAAACAAAACTAGAGGATAATGTGCAGGATATCATCAAGTAAATTTGGGTAGGGATATGGATCAGAAGTGCATGTCTTGAAGCTAGTGGAACCAGAGGTGGGATTATTTTACTTTGGGATTATGGGAAGGGGAGATCTTACAGGTTCGAGCTTACACATTATCTTGTAATTTCAACGCCTAGTTAAGTGATTCTGAATGTCATATCACTAGTGTTTGTGCTCCTAATAGCAAATTGGGAAGAAGATTGGTATGGGAAGAATTAGTTCATGTCAGGGGTCTCATGGAGGGACCTTGGGATATCTGTGGTGACTTTAATGTATGTAGATTCCCCTCTGTAAAAAGGGACTGCATTAGGACAACTGGAGCTATGGAGGAAGTTTCAGACTGTATAGAGGATATGGAGCTCATTGATTTTACAGTTAGATGGTGGTACTTATACTTGGTTTAAAGGAGGCAATCACACCACTGCCTCTAGAATAGACAGGATAATGGTTTCCAGGGAATTGAATAACCACTTCAACAACATGAAGCAATCTACTTTACAGAGAGTGATTTCAGATCATGTTCCAATTGCTCTCTTCTATTGACATTGGGAACAATCTAAGTCATATTTTAAATTTGAAAATTGGTGGTTAAACTCAGAAGGTTTTGTTGATAAGAGTTGGTAACTGCGGGAATGATTTTTCCTTTTCTGGGAAACCAGATTAGATTCTAGCCTGTAAACTCAAAGCCCTCAAAGGAAAGCTAAAAGAATGGAGTAGGGGAATCTGAAGCTTCAAAAGAATAAATTGCGTAGCCAGATGGTTGAACTAGACTCTTGTTTGGAGAATAGAGCATTGACAGAGGAGGAAATTGCTAAGAAAGACAATCCGTTCATGGAATATGAAGGATGTCTGAAGAATGAAAAGTGCCCTAAAGATGGAGAGATCAAGGGATTTATGGCTGAGGGAGAGGGACAGAAACACCAAATTTTTCCACCAAACTGCTAATGCTCACCAGAGATATAATCACATTGACCAAATTGTAGTACATGAAGAGACTATAGTTGAGCCTAACCGAATCAAAGAGGAGATCCCTTTTTTCTACAAGAAGTTGCACACAGAAGCTGAAGAATGGAGACCCACTGAAAATATTAGCAACCACCCAACTAGCACAGATATTGAAAAGGAGGCATTACAAGCTAATTTTGAAGAACAAGAGGCTTGTGAAAGTTTGAAGATGTGTGCTATAGACAAAGCCCCTGCCCTGATGGTTATACAATGGGGTTCTATTTTAAAATGTTGGGAGTTCCTAAAGAAAGACATAATGGAGGCTTTTCACAATTTTCATTCAAATGAACTGTTTGAAAAAAGTTTTAATGCAATGTACATTGCCTTGATTCCCAAGATGACAGGGGCAAAGGAGCTCAAAGACTTTAGTCCGACCATATTGATTGAAAGCTTTTACAAGCTGATTTCTAAGGTCCTGACAGAGAGATTGAAGAGGGTGGTGAACAAACAACAAATGGCTTTCACTAAAGGCGGGCAGATAATGGATGCAGTGTTGATAACTATGAAGTATGAAGCAATTGACTCCAGAATCTCACAAGGAAAACCTGGCATTTTATGTAAAATTAATATTAAGAAAGCTTATGATGATGTCAATTGGAGTTCATTGTTAGTATGTTGAGACAAATGAGTTTTGAGGAGAAGTGGATCAACTGGATTAAATTCAGCATCTCTATTATGAAATTCTCCATCCTTACTAATGGGGGCTCCTCCAGAAGGCTTTTTCAGTGCACACACAGGGATTAGACAAGGGAATCCTTTATCCCCTTTTATGTTTATCATAGCAATGGAGGGTCTAAACAAGATGTTAAATATTGCTAAGAGGGGAGGTCGGATCCAGGGATTTGAAGTAGCCAAAGATAGTGAGAGCAGTTTAGAGATCACTCATCTTCAATATGTGATAGACACACTAATGTTTTGTGGTGCTAAGGAGGAACAATTACTTATACTGAGGCTGATATTGGTTATGTTGAAGCCATTTCTGGTCTACAAATAAACTGGAATGAGAGTCGCCTTTTTCCAATTAATTTGGTCCCCAATATGGAGCACCTGACAAGAATTGAAGACTTACGGAGTTTAACCAATGAATTTAATTTGCTCTGCATATTGATTCAAACCAAAAGTTTTATTTAAGGACGATGCACATAGAAATAGAGTGTCATTTCATTAGGCAGAAGCCTGAGTCTGGTTGCATTGTAACGAGTTTAGAAAACTAAAAGCACCAGCTTGCGTGGCTTCACATAATTACTTTGAGGATCCAGAATTGACTTTATTTGTGGCACGCTAGGAGCGTATGTTATGTAAATAGAGAAATATGGCAAAAGCAGATATTATGTAAATAGAGAAAGCTTCCCAAATTCTACGAGATTTTGTAGGAATGTAACTATTCCATTTATTCTCTTTCCTTATATAGTACTCCTTGTAAAGGTTATTTAAACCCAATAGCTTGAGGGAATAATTAAGCAACTAATTCCCCAAATTTCCTTCTCTCTTCTTCTCTTACTTCAAACACAAATCAAATTTTAGTTAATTCTGGAACATCTACTTATACATATTTATATTTATAGTCTTTGTCTCATGCATTCAAATGGAGGAAAAGTGAAATTAAAATTCCCCATGTATGCCTTGTCCAAAAACCAGAACAATGAGAAGCCAATACCTCCATTTTTTGAGTTGAAAAAGCTTAAGCTCAATCATACTAAAGTATGAACACAAGCCTAGACTCCTAGTGAAGCACTAGATTAATAGCTCTCTAAACAAGTAATGAAGATGATATACTCTTTCACCTCCTTCACAAGGAATTGCTGAAATGACCACAATGTTTAGTTTCAACTATGATATTCCCACTAGCCACATAAGCAGACAAGTATGAACTTCAATATTTGTACATGCAGATAAAGCAATCAATACTCTACCACAGCATAACACAACCACTCATATATTATCATCAAGTTGCTACCTTTCCTCTTGCTTCTTGTACCGCTATATGAGTAATACGTAAGCATTTAGTACATTAGAATAAAATTTACTTTTAGAAGTCACTGAAAGTGAGATGACTCAGCTACTTGTAACTTCATGATCAGACTATTAATAATAAGAAGCATAGATAAATATATTCTAAGAATCCAAGCACCTACTTAGTGCTGGTTTTTCTGTTCATTTTATAATGTATCTTGCTTACTGATCAATGTATTTTTAAAAATAAAAAGAACTATGCTAAGAAACAGTTAATTTTAGCAATCAGAAGGCTAACCTAAGAAGTCACGGAAATTAAGAAAAGAAGTTCCAGCTCCCCAAAGCCCAAGGCGAACCATGTAGGCCATATTGCGAGGCTCAGAAGCACCAGTTGCTGAACAATAAACAACACGAGCTTGAGGAAGACGAGCCTGTTATACAAAATGCAACTAGCTCATAAATATAACTTACCAAGAAAACAAGAAAAGTAAAAATTAATTTGATCGATCGTAATAGCTGTTCATGTGCAACAGATATCAGGACCAGCAGATATAATGACCCAATAATGTCTGCTTCAAATAAAACCCAACATAGCAACTGTATTCAATGATTATGCGAACATATTAGAAAGGACAAGCTTTTACTGTATATAAATATGCTAAATGGGGTAATGCAGATGTTAATGTTGATCAGACTAGATTGTGTTCTCTAGCTTCTCTTGGAGGTTATACCAATCAAAAGGCTGAGATAACTTGAGGATTTCATTAAGAGGAAACCTTAGATCAAGGTTTTTAGAATAATATGGTAAAACATAAAGCTAAGGGTATCTTAAGGTTAGGACGGAGCAGTTTTCATGCTAGGCTTAGCTAACCTTCATTCATGTTTACTTTGTGGGATTTCCCTGGGTATGTTGTTGTATCAATCCATTCATTAAGTAATAAAACATCAAACTATATATACCAACAGGCAAAAGCTGATCAAGAAATATTATACATGTTAAAGAAATATATTAGGTCAGCCCATAAATATCGAGGAAAAGATCTTTTAAACTTCCATTTGTTCTCCTCACCATACTTTGCTTTGATAATGCTACTCCAGTAGGATTGAGGTATTTGAGAGTACCTCCACAACCATTTCAATCTAAGAGCCTTACTCTGAAGCTCCAGGTTTCTGATGCCCAATCTACCATGCTTTTTCCCCACAAGAACCTTGTCTAGATGCAATACTTTCTTGTCCTCATTTCCTTGCCAAAGGAAATCCCTTCTAAGCTTGTCTACGATGGACATCATATATGCTGGGAGTGCATTCAGAACTGAGTTTATGAGAGTGACTCTACCTCCTATTGACAAATATTGTGATTTCCACTTAGTTAACTTCTTTCCACACTTCTCAATCACTGTGTTCCAGATATTCTTGGACTTTGCTTTGGCACCTAAAGACATCCCCAGATAAGTGGTAGGCAGTGTGCCCACTTCTCCACTCAGAATCATCTCAAACCCTCCATACTAGGTACTGCATTAACTAGGTATAAGTGGCTCTTTCTCTAGTTTGTGTAAACCAGAAACTCCTTCAAGTAGAACAAAATAGTTCCAAGAATTCTAAGTTGATCCTCATCAGCACCGCACAGAATATGTTTTTTGAAACTGAAAAAAAAAAATTTGTGGTGCTAGTGAGAATCAACTTAGAATTCGTAGAACTATTTGGCTCTATTTGAAGGAGTTTCTGGTTTACCTCCACAACCATTTCAAATCTAAGATCCCTACTCTGAAGCTTCAAGGAGCTTCAGGTTCAGGTTTCTGATGCCCAATCCACCATGGTTTTTCCCCACAAGAACCGTAAGAATATGAATAGGTTTATACAATCCTATTAGAATAGGAATAGGTTTATACAATCCTATTAGAATAGGAATAGGTTTATACAATCCTATTAGAATAGGAATAAGAATAGAAATAGGATTACTAAATAGTATCCTACTTGGTAAAGGATTGTATTGTAGTGTCTATAAATAGGGTGTCAATGTAATAATGTAGAAAAAACAACAATTCAATAATATTCTTCTCCTATATTTCTCATATGGTATCAGAGCCTCTACGATCTTCGTAAACAATCAAAGAGCTTCCACTGCCGGCGGGCGGCTATTATCCATATATGCCGCCCGTCCGGCCAATGATTATGTTAGCAAAAGTTGGATCATCATGTATCTTTCTGGTGACTATTTTCTCATATAAGTGGCTCTTTTTCTAGTTTTTTATTAATATTGATTTGGGTGCTTTAATTTCTGAAATTGATTTAGATGCTTTTATTTTTTGTAAATGTATAACTAACTTATAAATTCAAAATTCAAAAAGAAGAACACGACTACACCTACCCGTTTGGCCACAAATATATTTGGGAAAAATTTGGGAACTAGTATTAGCCATATAATTTACCATTACTTGGCAAACATCCCAAGTTCACAACTTCAAAAAAATTATATATATAATGCAGGGAAGAGATCTTAACTTGCTTTTGAGAGTGCAAATCTCCAGCTTAACTACTTTCCACTGTATTATATGCATTAACTTTCCTAACTTAGAAGACTTGCTCTTTTCAAATATAAATAACACATGTTTCTTGTTCTTATTTAACTAACTTAGAAGATGCATATTTTTTTTGACAACTTGCGATTCATGACTTAATTTGGGTGGAAACCACATCTTACCGAAATTCAATGACTCAATTTGAAAAACAAACCTGGATTTCAAGTACAGCTTCACCAGTTCGAGTTGGCTGTCCCCCAGCTTCAGGGACCAAATTTTTTGCCTTGTGACACTACAAATAAATAATAAAAGTATAGCTAAGTGCAACAAATTGAATGTCTCTTTCTTTCAAGAATTTGCACAACTGATAAAATCCATTACAATGATACATACAATTCATGGTGCAAACTATACTGAACTTGGTCCAAAAGGAAAATTATTTTTTTTGAAATTATACCTCATCAAATATGACGAGGCCATCAAATTCTGGCCCACACCACTGTACAAGCTGCTGCAAACGGGACCGACCTTTCTCCGAAGATGCTATCAGACTGCTGTATGTTGAAAAAACAACTCCCTCCCTGACGCCAACAGACTTCGAGTCAAGCTTAGAATAAGGTAGCTTGTTCAAAGCATGCACTACAAGAGAAAGTTATAGATTTCCAGTTACAAAATCGATTCAGTCATTAACCATTTGGAATAGGAAATGATAAAAGGAAAAATTGCATAAAAAACCATGTTACCTTTATCAAAAAAAAAATTACATAAAAAAACCATGCATGATTTCACCATAAAATACATTACAGTTGATAACTCAGAAAAATCTTAAGTAGCATTCCACCAACAAAAGCAACTCATAGAAAACAGTAGAATGTGGTACATGTACATCATGAATTGACCCAAAATAACCAAATTTGACCACTTACTACAAATAGCCCAAGTACATATATCGAAAGATATTCATGACTGTCCCAAACTACAAAGTCAACATCTTATCTGCATTTCTTTTTCTTAGATTCTAATAGAGTAGTTAAAACCTCATCGCAGCAGCGTCTATCCAGGCTCCCAGAGATATCAGTTGATCTCTGCAGTTCCCAAAAACAAGAACATAGAAAGCAAAAAGGTGCTTGAAGTTTATATCCCTTAAACTTCTAAAGCTTAAGGAATGGGTAAGTATCAAAGAACACAAAAGCACAAAATAACATAAACAAACAGAGAAAGGAATAGGTAGATCGCATGCAGCATTTAACCTGAGACCATATTGAAGATTCTCAATAACTACCTTCTACACACATAGCGCCCACATCATCCATGTCTCGTCTTGCATCAAATTTCAAATCCGAACCAACAGAAATCCACCTGGAGAAAAGCATTATGAGGAAACAATTAGATTTAATTTTAGAAACTATCACGTGTTTGATCATAAACGAAGAAAAACAGATCCTTTAGGAGTACAGTCATCATTTTAGCAACAAGGAGACAGCCATTAAATGGATGTTAGAATAGGTTAAGATTCAATAATGCAATCTTTTAAGTGGTAAGTACAGCAATGTACTTATTTTACTTGAGAACTTACAATGCTTTCCTTCTATCATGGTGCCAATTCTCCCATATTAGTCCAGCAATTGTTCGTCCTTTCCCCACACCAGCACCATCACCAACAAAAAATCCTGCTCTAGTACCATTTGGAAGGAACTGAAGGTGTCTCTGTTACAGGAAAACAGTAACCATAAGCTAAGAGCCTACTAACCGAGTTGAGTAACATGAGTTAGAATAGCAACCTGACAAGCATAAACCAATGTCTCAATTTGCAGGCAGGACAATGTTTTTGAGTTTTCCAAGTCCTCTTTGATCGTAAGATCATAGGTGGGTTCAGGTGGTTGTACTGCAGATAAGGAAGATGTCTCCACTATAGGATCAGGATGCGGAGGTCCAATAGATAGCTTGGGAGGCCGCTGTGTTGAAACAGGACAAGAAAATAAGAATGAAGAGGATCAACCATCAACTTGTAACATACTAACATGAAAATCTCAAAAGGTTATAATCAATGATGATATTATGTGCTACCACATTTAGAGAGAGGAGGGGATTGTTGGAGTTAGCATCCACAAAATGTTATCACACGTTTCTCCAATGATAGGCTTACAATCACCTCTCTCTTTTTTAAACTGGTTAGCAAAGAAATTCGAACAGTTAATAAAGTCATTGCTAAGTTGTCAGTCATTGTAACAAAAGTAACATATACATCTCTCTTTTACTCCAATATCCCACTCTCTACAGCCATTATCACAGGTTTATCGTGTTTTCCCATTCTCTCTTCTCCAAAATTACAGAATTTTACATAATAAAAACAATTGAAGGCAAAACACATATTTCTCCCACTATTACAATACTAGGAGTAAAAGCTGAGATTGCAAAGAAAACATACATAGTCCATAAAAGTTTCTCCAGCCATGCCACCTTCGTCTTCTTCACGTTCTACTTCAATGGCCACCTGAAACATCGCGATGCAATGTTGAGAACTGAAAAATATGGAACAAAGTTTCCTATACGAGATAATTAAGGTCGATTGGTGTATACACATCATCTGATCAGAAGAGAGCGGCAGAAATAATTAACCAGAAGAGTTTGCAACTATTGAGCCTGATCCATCAAAAATTGTTCCATAAGTTCTAATTGTTGAGCACAACCTTTCTCATTAGAACACTATTCTGGTGATACAGAAAATGCTACTTAGATTTATACTTTTCTACTATATATAAATGAGGAGAGGATGAACACTGCAGTGCACAGTTGTACCAAAAGTAACAAATATTTACGAAGGGGATGTACGAACATTGCACTGGGCAATTGTACCAAAAGTATTATAAACTGCACACTTGAACCTTACTCTTTTTTATCATACATGGACATATGTCTTTGGTACTGAATATCTTTTCTCCTCTTATATACACTTCAATTCAATTCTCCTCTTTTTAGTGACGCGTGTTTACCTTTTTATTTCCCATTTTCCTTCTGCTTCTTTGTTCCTTCTTTAGTGGATTGTTCTTTGTATAGTACAATTTCTATGGTTCTTCCTTCTATTTCTACTCTCACTTATGTCTTTATTTTTTGCTGTTACTAATTCTTATACTATTTGATATTTTAAGCAGAGGATATAAAATTCCTCAACAAGAAGTTGTTGCAGTGTTAACCCTAAATTAGTCTGTGCTTATTGATTGATTTTTGCTGAATATTAATAATGTTATGGTGAGGCTCAACTGTTTCCAGTACACGGTACACCTGATCTTCATTGGTCTTGGTGTCCTCTTTGACACAGTGTTGTCCATTATTCCCTCCGTTTCAAAAAGAATGGCCTAGTTTGACTTGGAAAGGAGTTTAAGAAAAAAAAAAAGACTTTTTAATCTTGTGGTTCTAAATTAAAGTTATGTCAAATGTACCAAAATGTCCTTTAATCCTGTGGCCTAAATATGCTGCGTGGAAAGTTGAAGTTAAAGTGTTGCCAAAAAAGGAAAGGGGTCATTCTTTTTTAAACAGACTAAAAAGGAAACTAGGTCATTCTTTTTGAAAGAGAGGGAGTATTATTTATTTTCAGCATTCGGTTCATAGTTTTGTCAACCCTCCATGAGTTTTCACAGTTTCTCCATGCATCCCCCTCTTTCCCAAAAGGTTAATTTTTTCTTTTGTTTCCGTTTGGGTGTCTCTACAAAAAATTATTGTAAGTTAATGCTAAATTGATTTGATGTGTAATTTTTGTTTTTGTTTCTTATGAGCTAATGTTGAGATCTAATGTGCGAGAGATAATTTGTTGGGCATTAATAAACCAGATAGATGTTGGATACGGAAATCGATTTTTTGCTTCTGACTGGGTATCATCAACATAAGGCTACCGGCATCTATAGAGGATTGGGTGTCTTTTGTAGAGAACCATATCTTTTTGTAGATTCTTTACTTTTTGGTATACTTCTTGTATACGGCAGATTTTTTTGGCCTTTTGGTTTATGAAATGAAATTGTTTACCTGTAGTCAAAGCAAAGAATTTTGCATCACAGGGTACATATAGATTCCCATAAAAAAAATACATTGTTACTTGTTAGAATCTAGATTAGAGGAAACAATAACTATCACTAGACCTACAAAGAACAATATTGATAACTGATCATTTGATAACACAATAGTGAAAGGGAAAAAGAAAAAAAAATTGGAAGGATTTGTGTGCCAGAGGAAGGATACCATGTCGACACAACAGGGGTGTGGGTGTGGGATCCACACTGGATTTGGTCAACTTACCTTGGGTGCCTTGACTACATCTATGACTGAGGCTAGAAGTTTATTGATTGGGTATTTGGTTTGATTTTTGGGTTTATATATATATATATAGAGAGAGAGAGAGAGTCATATGGGTAGGCCAAGCCGCCAAGAAAGTATTAGGTAGAGGTGATTAGACAGGACACAGCTCCAGATTACCGAGGACATGGCGCCTTAGATAGGAGGGTGTGGAGATCGCATATTAGGGTAAAAGGTTAGTAGGTATGGAGTGTTGTCTTGATTTTCGAGGGGTTTAGCCGTTTTCTAATAGAACCTGGCTTCTGATTCCACCATTACTTGTTGTTGATTATGTTTAGCTTATTGCATTATTTTGTGGTTGTTATTGTTATGTTATTAGTTGTTTTGTTTCTCCACTGTCAATACTCGAGCCGAGGGTCCTCCGGGAACAGTCTCCTTACCTCCACGAGATAGAGGTATGGTTTGCGGACACTCTATCCTCCCCAGGATTTCATGGGGTATGTTATTGTTGTTGTAAGGGGTATCTGGTGGTCTATGATCAAGGAACAAAAGGGAAGTCATAACATGCAAGGAAGAGTCTTTGGGGGAATTTTACTTTTTTTTCTTTAAATTCATCTGAGGGTGTTACTAAGAACATCATAGGGGCAGCTGAGAAAGTAGTGGGGGAGAGGAAAATTTCCAAATGAGCAGAAGATCACTCTACTCTCCAATGAATGTTCCATATTCAAAGTAATGCTTTATAGAACACCATCAAGTCTCTTATCACTAGCCTAGGAGATGTCATGATCTCCCACTTGACTAAAGGATACTTCTTCACCTCCTATGTTCATTTCATCAGACCTTCCTCGGCATTCTTTCCAACTTTTGCACCACACTTACATGGATGAACATCAACGATATGTAATAGATTGGTATGTTAGAGAAGTTGTTGAGCCACTATCTTCACTAAGGAGATTCAAAATAAAGAAAGTAAACACACAAAGAAGCCAAAGGGATTCAACATCTACTATATATTAAAGAATAGTCTTAACCTTGTATGTACAATATGTGAAACAGGTGCATATTGTATTACGTGCAAATTCACCGGCAAATCTCTGGACTTCAGCTGGCACATGTCTGGAGTTTATGCCCCTAATAACAGAGAAGAGAGAGAGGAAGTCTGGTGGGAATTGTGCTCGGTGAGAGGTCTTTTTTCAGGACCTTGGGTGGTTGGGGGGGACTTCAATACAGTCAGATTCCCTTCAGAGAAACGAAATTGTACCAGATTTAATAAGGCCATCACAGACTTCACAGATTTTATCGAAGATGCAGAGCTACTTGACATCTAGCTAGCGGGAGATGTTTTTACATGGAAGAAAGGAGAAGGCCATGATACTGCAGCCAGGCTGGATAGATTCCTGATCTCTGAGGAATGGGAGAACACTTTTAAGAACATCAAACAATCTACATTACAAAGGGTCATTTCAGATCATTGCCCTCTGATATTGGAATGTGGTAATTGGGAGAGACCAAACTCCTATTTCAAGTTTGAGAATTGGTGGCTTCAAACAGAAAATTTTAAGGAAATGGTGAAGACTTGGTGGGATTCCAGTAATTTTAGGGGAAAACCTGACTTTATCCTGGCAAGTAAATTAAAATACTTGAAGGATAAACTCAAAGAGTGGAGCAGAACAAGACAGGGAAACTTGGGACTACAGAAACAGAGCATTCTTAATCA
>JAJONQ010003144.1:0-20151 GCA_036250385.1 Solanum microdontum | reverse complement strand
TTCCCTGATGTCCTTATGTTCTCATCTACATTAATGAATGGTGTCTTTTTTTCTTTACTCTTTTTCACCTAAACTTGAAGCACTTGTTTGAACCATACGTTTTTTTTTTATAGTAGTAAATAATGATGTTTTTGTACGTATTTGATAACTGTCATTTGAATTTAGTTAATGCTCATTAATAAAATACTGAATGCAACTTTTTAAATTCCTGTCCTTTTAGCGTACTGATAATCAAAAGTTATGAGAATTTCAAAAATGTAATTGATGTTGGATAAACCTCAAATAAATATGGAGGCATACATTTAGCTTTCATGATAAATTATGCGTAAAGGTTATAAAATAAATTAGCTACACTGAAATGCCCATAACTTCAATAGATCAAATACAGCCTTACATATTTTCTTAATAACTATAGTGGACAATGCATACATAGACAGTAAAAGTGAATGGATTTGAGTGAAGCAAACCTGTGGCGCAAAGCGCCGGCGAATCATCAACAAGCAGGGGGGTCCGATTTCCCGGAGCCCTGTGGAACATCAGTGGGGGCACCCTCAGTAGTGCCCACCTCAGCAAATCCAGCACCCTCAGTAGTGCTCTCTATCACACGCTCCGCACCATCAGTGGTGATCGCAAAGCCCCTCACAATAGGCTGAACCTCTGCCACTGGGGCAGAGCTCGATGCCCCTGCAGCTCTCTCACGCACCCTCTGCTGGCGCAACTCTTCGTCTGCAATCGAAGCTCTCCTAGCCTCCTTCTCCTGGCGACGCTGTCTTTTCTGAGCTTTCTCTTCCTCCGTGCGATGAGAACGGTGCCGCTTGCCCTTTGCATGTGTCGGTGCAGGCCCCTCCTCGGCGATGCCACTGAATAGAGAATCTAGCACTGTATCATCAGCCAGCGCAGTAGAGACTACTATTTCAACTTTACATCTGTCCTATTACTATTCCTACTTTACACCTGTCCTACTATTCCTATTTAATAATTTACACCATAGGATCGTAGTAAAAGTTATTTCTATCATTCTTATACCTTGATTTGGGTAAATCTTTTTTGTCCATATCCTCTGTCATAGTATCTTATTTGTTTAGATATTCACTAAATCCTTCTTCATCAAATAAACTTTGCTTTGGGCAAGTCTTTTTCATCCATATTTTTTCTCGGAATATCAATATTTTCACATTTCTTTAGATCTTCACCTAATTATCCATAGTCATATAAACTTCTACAAAAAATATATTCACCACAAGTAAATAAGTTTTTATTAATTGTGGTGGTTTGTAATCATTAAAATTAACAGGTGAAATATTTGACCTAACACTCTCTACATTATTGGTGATGGAAAATCATTGTGCAGAAGACTTCCATTTTTAATAGAAGGTTGAATAAGAAGGATTTGAACTTCCTTGAATTAGTAAACCACCCTGAATGTATGTTCCTTGGGTGCAATTTTTCTAATGTATTTTCTATTAAGAGAAAAAAAGGAAAATATATCTCCAATCAACATAATTTAAATGAAATGGTAACTATAATTAATTTTTTCTAAAAGCGTAACATTATTTATGGATTTTTATTTCTACGTTTATATTTATGTGTACAATTTGTCACTTTGTTTGTTGCTAGGATTGTGCACTCACATCCACAAGCAAGCATAATAGTCAACACTCAAATAATGACAGAAGTATCATAATATGTTGATAGAAAGCAACAATTGTATTCAAGAGATAGGAAGGAAAAATACTATTAGCTTATATAAACTTATGTTCTGTAGTATTTCATAATTTACTAGTATTGAAATTATTTGTTTCGTGCATGATTTTTCTCATCACTGCAGTAGTTTTGTAACCATTTTTCTCATTCTGCTTGATTTTTCAGCAACCCAATTACTTGCACATTAAAAAATAAAGAAATTCTTGGAAGGATGATGTGACTAATAGATCTAATGAATCGAATGAAGACATGATTGAAGAAAAGGGGATTGATATTCAAAAGTTTTCACAATATGAATCTAAAACTATTGTTTATTAGCTGAAATGTAATGATGAATCTAAATTACCTACATTCAGACTACATTGGAATGGAGGACATGAATATAATAGTTGTACAATCAAATTTGTAGTGCCTTTAATCCCTGCCAAATAATTATTGAAGTTTTTTCCATTTTTATCGTACCAGCAAAACACTTCATCCCCTACACTTTCAGGCTAATTTTATCGAACAATGGATATTGAATTTCAATCTAATTCTATTTTTTTAATCTCTAGATTGTTCTGCAAATGGAATTCCCAGTCCTTTCCTTGGTTTCATTCCAGAAAGGATCAATGTTCTAAGTTCAAGTAGTCGATTACACCTTTTAAGGTTGGGAGAATTATTGTGTTTTTAATCCTATAACCGAAGACCAGAAACATATCCATCCTCAATAGTATTATTATGGATTTGGTCCAGCTGTTATTCTTGAATTTGATCCTAATGGTAATATTGTCTCTACAATACCTTATTTTGGTTAGCATATAATCTTTTTTGAGATTTACATATCTCAATCAAAATCTTAAGAGATGCTCTTCTTTAGGTTGTCTTGAGTTAAAGATATATTTTTAATTGGTAGAATTTTATATGAAGGAAATGTCTTACTAGAATATAACATCAAACCTTGTACTTGTATTCAATGTGAAAAATGAGATCACAAGAGTTTTACATATGTCTATTAAACTCGTATTTATGGTGTCTTAACTCATATAGAAGATTATTTATGCTTTCAAACTTCTTATAATGACTCTGGGCATGTTTTTTTATATTAAATATCTATGGAGGAAAGGACATATGTGTAAAGTGTAGTGGATGCAAATCTTTCACATAAGAAGTCTTGTCAAGATAGCATCTGAGAAAATTCCATTTATTAACTATGGTGTTGTATCATGTAGCATAGTACCTTGTATTAACAGTGCTAATGACAATTTGGTGATATACTGAAAGGATATATCCTTATCACTTGAGAGAAAAGAAGACTAGGACTCTCATGAGTCAAGGACAACTAAATACATAGAGCGGACTCATACCCTACAAAAACAACCTCATTATGTAACATGAGCTGAAAAATTTGTGCCCTTGATGGTATTTTCTATTGTTGTCAAGTAGAAAACTTTTCTTGTGTTCTATATTGAAGCATATATTCTATCCTTTTATTTAAACTTTTTATATTTTATGCTTCACCATCACCTACGATTTCTAATGAAAGGAGAAAGTGTATGCTTTTACAAAGAACATGCTAAAGGTTTTCTACTTGAAAAATATCATAAAGGGCACTAATTCTTCAACTCATGTAACATACCGAGATTGTTTTAGAAGGGTTTGAATCTTCTCCGAGGATTTCATTGTCCCCTACTCATGAGAGTTTCAACCTTATGATCTTTAAATTGATAAGGACATATTCTTTAGTCATGTCGATAACCATAACATCTTTGGAGACTTAATTCAAGGTAGTACGCTACATGACACAGTACCACTATTAATGAAGAAAATTTTCTCAAGATTTTTTGTGTCCAAGATTACATACACACTACACTTCATGCACATGTCCATTCTTTCATATATATATATATATATATATCATATATCATATATCATATATATAAAAGAAAATCCTAGGTCCACCTATGTGGCACCACTACAAACCAGGATTCTCATTTAATTTATTTAATTCCAAAACTAGCCTTTCCATTTCATGAAAAGTTGTGACTTTTATGAAATGTTACAACTTAAATGAAGTGTTGCAGCTTTTATGAAAAGTTGCGACTTTATGAAAATTAAAGTTGAGACTTTATTGAAGAGTTGTGACTTTAATGAAAATTTGTGACTTTTCTGAAAGGTTGCGTCCTTTCCAAAGGGTTGCAACATTTCCAAATAGTTGTGACATTTCCTATAATGCAAAATAAAAATTTGTTCACACTACCTTTGTTGTCTATAAATAAAGAGATTTCCTCTTTTTAAAACAACGAAAATTCAGAACTTCTTCTTCTGCACAATTAAATATTTGTGTACTTTGCTTCTGTTGACAAACAACAAAAATTCTGAACTTCTTCTTCTTCTTCTTCTTCTGTACAATTAAATATCCGTGTACTTTGCCTATGTTGAGTGGCTCACTGGCACCATTACTTATATTACAGATCATGGCATGTATTTTTACGGTCATTAATTTATTCTTATATTATTAAGGATAAATTATAAGATGTTATAATTTTAATTTTCTTTACATTATTAGTGTTTCTTACAACTAATCTTGTATGTAAGATAATATTGTATTTTAGTTTTAATGACTGATAGAATTTAAGTATTATTTTATAAATTTTGTAACCGCGCAAGGCGCGGATAATTTTACTAGTGTGTGTATATATATATATGTAGTTACATAGCTTCACTCATATTCTATTGTCATCTCATTATTCACGTTAAATGCTAGTACATTATTTGATGTTGTATTCTAGTAAGTCATCCCCCTCATATAATATCTCCCACCAGTAAGAAATGTATCTTCTACTCAAGACAATTTTAGGAAGAGAACCTCCCAGAATTAGACTGATATGAGTAAATCTCAAATAAGTGAATTGGAAGATTTGAAGAAGGGATTGCAGTGACAATGTGATAATATGCTTCAATATTACCCTAAGGATCAAATGCAAGAACTAAAACTGGAACAAATCCATAATAATGTTGATGAGGATGAATAAGTTTCCAATATTCGATTACATGATTACAATCATAATAATTCTTGCACTCGTGATAAAGGAATAACCCCCTCACATAACTTAGAACTTTGGCACTTTCAAGAAAGATATAAAGGAAATGCCATGGGACTCTATTAGCAAAACAATCAGGAGACAAAAGAAAATAGGATTAGATTAAAAATCCTCCTTTTATATTTGATAAAAGTAGAGTGAAAAATTATTACATGTAGTGCTTAGGTAGTATGATAATAATGGACAAACTATCGAATGATTCCCTTCTTTGGAGATTGCCTGAAACATAATTAATGATTTAGCAGGGAGGAAAGACACTACATGTTTCTTGACTCATCTTTGATTTCATGTCCTTTCTTCAAAGGTAGTATGCAGGTAATTTAGATTCTTTATTCCATTCTTGTTGATAAGCAACAATTTTAAAATCGCCTTCTGAAAACTTGTGAACTCCACTATATTGTTGTTTAGTCATATCATTATCCAATTCATCAGAGCTATCAATCATGTTGTACTTCTAGAACTTCATTTATTTTTTTCTAATTCACAAGAAATTGAGTTGATAAAAATACGAAGAAATGGGTAAATGGTTGCAAAACCCTAACGGCAAATAGAAAATTGTGCATGTTTCAAGTCATTCTAATACTACTTTCCTTATAAACTATTTACCTTACAAAATGAAATTATTTTCAAATATTCAATAGTTCTAATGAACCCAGTGGGGAAAAATAGTCATCCTTTAGTGAGTATTTACTGTTATATTGTCTATATATTAAGTAATGAAATACCTCTGAGCATGCGTTTAAGAAAGTTAAGAGTTTCCATTCTAACTACAAATATTTTTGTATGTATTTGAGTCTTGAGTGTTGGTCAGCATTTGGTTGTCATTCCAAAATCTTAGAGACAAATAAGCTAAGTTTGAGTTCATTAGTAATCAATCACATTCAAGCTAAGTTTGAGTTCTGATTGAAACTATAGTAGTAATTTTTAAATTGAATGACATTTAAATTTTAATTATTTATTTCGTTGGAGAAAAGTTAGAAATCCTAACTAGGGACAAATCTATTTTTCACTATTAATAAAGAGGTTCTCTTCATTGTAACTCAATCATTCAATACAAATAAAATTACTTCTCTCTTTTCTCTCTACTTTATTCTTCTTCGGTATTTTCCACATGTTGTAGTTATTTTATTTGGTGGGTGCTTTCCTTTTTGGTAAGATTTTAAACATCCAATATTTATTTTCATCAATTTTTAATTGTGAAAAGATAGTGCCTTTCACCTAAGAGTTGCAACTAAGATATTATTGACCGAAATAAATTTCTAATCATGATTTATGTAATACGTGCATTATATATTTCATTTCAAGAATATATTGTAATCTCACAATCTTTAGAAACATATTATCTTGTCCATAACTATGGGAAAAATCATCTCTCATAGTACTTGTTGAACTATTTGCTTGCATTTAAGGAATCAAAACTCTTTACTTTATAAAAGTGTAACTTATGAAACTTGTTTTTCTTATGTCAATTAACAAAATCATTTTTTCACATTTTTAAGGATTTAATTTTTCTAAAAAAATATACTTTTTATTAATTAAATTTGAACAATTAAGAAGAACATTTTTCTCAGTATCAAAGTGAAAAATAAAATTCATTGATCATTGCAATTGAATTTAAAAAGGAAAAAATAAGATAGTCAAATATATTATGAAAAATACAAAAAAAAAGCATACTAGTAGTGGTTGGTGTGTGCTGTTTCTATTGTACCAAACCATTATGGAAAGACAAAGGCGGTGTTCCTCCTTAAATTGAATAATAAATTTAGACGTCACTCACTCTTCCTACTAAAATATTAATAATGTTCGATATTTATATTAAAGTTTAATTATTTAGATTAGTATTAGATAGGATTCTATTTGGTATTACGGTTTTTTATCAAAACAATTCATTTCCATCTACTGCATCATAACATTAGTAAATTGGTATTCTCTATTAAAATAAAAAAATGCTATTGTCATGCATGATTATTTATGTCTTGACATTCCATTCTCTTGCATGGTGAACATATATGTCACTATGAGTTCTCTGCAATGTTGAAGGCTGGCACAAATTGGAAGAAGGTTTCAAGACCAGTATTAGCGAGAATGATACAATAGTCTCAACTTGAATGTAACGATGGGTGAATCTTCACAAGTGAAAAATTTAATATGTATGGTCAAACATTTTAGTGAGAGAGACTTAATATTTAATGTAAAAGCATTTCAGTTTAAAAATTGTACTTTGATTCTTTCTTTCTACTTTTAATTTTTCTTGCATTGAATATGACAATTAGCAAGCCTATTTTACATTATGTATAAACCTTATTAATAAATAGGAAACCATCTAATGTTATTCTTCTCTTGGCACATTAGTTTCTAATTATATTGTTGAAATATACAATATAGTTTGATGCGGGACAAAAATTGCTTTACTTTTTTCCAATGAGCATTTCTTCAATTTGTGGTACATTTGCAATTTTTCGACATTTATGACAGGACTATGTATCATTCAAAATATATTTCGTTAACAAATGCATAAAGAATAGTGTCAATTAATTTCATTAACAGTATCTCCTCGTTAATGATTTCAGACTCATTACTTGCATATGTTTGCCATGCTTTTGTCGTGATCTGATTTCTTGAGTCACTACAACCCATCAATAAAAAATTCAACTTGTAACCCACAACATCATGTAATGGATATAAGGCTAGAAACAATGCGGAGGCAGTAAATTAGTAACAGAAACATAAAAAATAATGAAAGCAAGGCAACTGATATATACACAATAAATCCCACCAAAACCCTGGAAGTCACAAGTTAAGAGTTGTCTAAACAAAAAGAGTACAAGTCCCAAAAGTGGACCCAAATACAAAACTTGTCTCAAAAGTAAAAGACTAGCTAACAAAAATACAGGTAGAGGCATGTAAGTCCAGGACCCCAACTACTCAACCTTGCCTCTGATCGAAGCTAGAATAGGCTCGAGTAATCAACGATGGTAGCTGCTGCTCAGACCTGCATCACAAAATAGATGTAGAGTGTAGCATGAGTACCACAACAAAAGGTACTTAGTAGGCATCACATGCCAACTGAGTAGGAAAAGTAAAAACAATATGAAATGATTGGATCTAGAACCAAACAGAAGTCAAAATGGAATTTAAAAGAAATGCACAGGTGTGTACTGAGATAGAAAAGAATTAAGTACATCTAAGCTCAACCTAACTAGACGCGTTATCCCTAAGGTCCACTCATGCACAAATTTAAGTAAAACCTGAATTGTCCCCCATAACCTGATAAGTACACATAATATCTAAATATACTAAAAATGAAATATGGGGAGTCCAAATCCAGAGAAACCATAGATCGTACATCTAACAACAAATAACCTCCAAGTAACAATAGAATCCACCCCAAGTTAAGGAGTGTAGAGCCCAGGCCTTGAACCGCGGATGGTCTTCAAAGGTGCCGTAGTTCGTATCCAATGTGTATCGACTCCGTAAAGGCTATAGAGTGTAATGACCAAAATTTGAATTAGTGGCCAGTAGTAATCAGCTTCGCAGAAGATAATGAACAACATGACCAGAACTAGAATATGTGACTATAAAGGGTTGTTGAAGGATCTCATGCCAAATCATCACCAAGAACCATTGTGGAACAATGTCCACCCCCAAGTAATCAGTACCACATTCCAAGATCAAACCAACTGTTATCCCAAGTCGCCAAGCAAAGCTCAAAATCTCAAATATAACATATAGGGTCATAGAAATAGGGAGGAAGGATAGAAAGTTATCAAACCCGAGTCAACACCTAAAATAAGTCTTAATCTAATTGAATTAAGTCTGCTACCCTAGTCTACAAGGATGTAAACATTTGAATCGACGTCAGAGTAGAAAAACATGCTAAAGGCTAAAAATATCACAAGCCTATGAAAGTACTATACTAGGCCTATAATAAGGTTAAATATGCTCATACAATTCAACAACAACCAAAAACAAGGCTAACCACAAGGTAAGAATGATCAAATAACCCAACTAGCTTGCTTCTACTCCTAAAAACTCCTAAATATGCCTAAAAATGGTTTCTAAGTAAAGTAGCATGATCAGCAAGGTACCCTCCCCCAACTCGCACAAATCAAGATGTTTTCACGTATTCAAGCTTAATCTGAGCGATGGGAAGTTGTTTCTTACTTTTAGGCCGACTACGCATGCTTCAAATTATGTCTCTAGAGATTTTTCCTTTTGTGTGACCTTCGAACACTGCCACACTATCAAAAATAGAATCACAATGTGATTAAAGTCATTTAGACACTAAATTCTCTAAAATGGAGATGGAGCAATTTTGGAGTTAAAATGGGAATTATAGGACTAGCACCTAAGTAGGAGAACCCTCGATTCCCAATAATTAAAACATGCATAAAATTAAGAAAACTAGCAAATAAAAAGAAATTCGTGTAAATTTTTATAGAACAAAGTTTTAAACGACTCAAAGTTAAGACTTGTAAAGTAATTAACACCCCCAAGAATCTAGTCTAAACATGTACAAAAGCTACTATGAGTACAAATTAAAACCTAATAATGAAAAGACACAACTTCCATCATGCGGAAGGAAAATAGAAAATGCTGGAGGATTGCCTTCGTCTTCACCTATGAAACATCACTGATCCTTCAACCTGACTATGCCCCAAAAAGGCATAGCAAGAGTAGTATCAGTACAACCACATGTACTGGTAGGCATCATCGGTCAACCTGAATACCCACTGCATAATATAAGAAATCAACTGGTGAAACATGCAATAAGGCTAATCACTCCTCCACCCTTCTGTTTTGATTACCCTTACCTTTACGGAATATTAACATCAACTAATTCACTTGCCTCTAACCCCTTACTTACTTCTTTCATGATTACACCCAATCCACCAATCAATCCCCTAAGGAATTTCTTGATATACTACTACCAACCGACCAACCATTCACGTCACACCCCTCGCTTACCTCATCTCCACTCAACTTGTGACCCCATATTACACCTATCGAGACTTACTATCTGCTTATGTAACCACTTTAAACCTCAATTATAATACCCATGGCCACACTACAATTAACATAGATAGCACCTGGAACTTAGATTCCCCCTTACCATACCACCACCTAAATTGGGACTCTACCATTCACAATTCATTATGCAAATGGGTACCTCCAATTAACTATCACATCGTAACCGTCAAATATAAGAAGATAAAGTACAATCCAATAATCATTACAAGAAACATGTCCAATCCTACATTCTCAATAATACACATATATGACAAGTCAATGGTCCTCTCATGGAACCCAAGCCCAAATTGTTAGTGTGCCAGATCGTGGCAACCGATCCAATGCAATATGTATGTCGATACGTAACATATGATCCCAGTTAGTGTGACGGAATACATGACCCGATCCAATGCAAGTTAGTATGTCGGTATGTGACATCTGATCCCATGCATCACAGTACAAGCACAATCACATCCATAATGCACAATACTAACATCATATAATCAAGTACTCAAGTTCCTGACATGCATTGTTCATAATCAATTCATTAGGTTCGTTACTATTGTTATACTTTACTCATACGCATGCCTATCATACAACCACCATTCAACATACGTCCCACAAAATAGGAAAATTGCAACGATTCCCAAACCCTAATTCACGAAATAGGGCCTCTTCCTGCAACATATGTCTAATGTAACACTTAGGGATATCCACATAATCAACCCTTTTTTAGTGCACAAAAAGCCTATGCATGAATTCTACCGTCCATTCCAACATACTACGCAGTGAATAACAGATTTATAACTACTCAATAAATAAACCTAGCCTACCTGGGCGCCAAGCAGCTGCACGGAATTATAGCTCCAATTCTAGTTTCCGGGCCTTATAACGGTACATTGACCAAGGAAATTTTTAAGCTATCGACCTCTTCACGCTAGAAATCTCTTCCTTCTTCTTTCCCAAGCCTAGGGCAGCTTTTGGAGGGTTTCTGGGGTGATTTACGTCTAATTTAGGTGTTTTTGGAAGAATGAGAAAATAAGACTTCGCGTTATTTGCATTATGTCTTGCCTATCCCGCTCTGGCGGCTACTTATCCTGATGTGGTATTGCCGCCCCAGCTGAATCTAGTCCGCCTTAGCGGGACAGTGGCCCCAGTATTTTCCTAATGTTTTGCTTTATCTAAATAACGACGGTTCAGTCGTTATAATAGATACCAATTTATCCCTCGTTCCTCCCCAAAAGACTAGTGAATGGATCATCTCACGACCATCTCAGAGCATTTATAAACTAATGAACTGGCCCATTACGAAACCACGACGAATGGTGACTTTCAAAATTTGAAACATGAAAGGTGCTATACTTAAAGGGCCAGTTAGGAATTTGAGAAAACACACAAAGAAAAGAATGCGTCCCATTTGCACAGCCTAATCCCGCCAGAGCGATAGTCCTTCCGCTAAGGCGGGGCCGCAGTGGCAAAATCTCTTCCGCTGTAGCGGGGAATCATAAACAGTAAAGGGGGGAATGGGGAATAGTTTCCTCATTACTCCCTTTTTCTCACTCAAAATCTCCCAAAATCCTCTCCTTTTGCTTGCTCCGAACGTCATTTCTAAGGTAAATTTCTAATTCATTACATTTTTTACTTCAATACTTGATTAACAACACGTGCACGTTGCTATATAATTGATCAGAAATGGTTTCCAGGTAGTTTTTCAAAAATGAACATAGTTTGCTAATTTGATAGAAAAATGTAGCATGGTCACTTCCCTCACGTCCCCAACATCTCCACAACATCCCACGCGTGAGGATTTCGCAAAAATACGGTTGAATCGATACCAGCATGGTGGGGGAAGTTGAAAGGTCCTTTTGGTATAAAACTCAGATTTGGACATCGTTTATGGGTTATTTCGATAAAATAATACTCCCTCCGTTTAAAAAAGAATGACCTCCTTTCTTTTTTTGGTAACATTTTAGTTTCAATTTTCCATGTGGCATGTTTAAGACCATAAGATTAAAGGACAATTTTATACATTTGACATAACTTTAACTTAGGACCACAAGATTCAAAAGTTTTCTTATTTTTTTAAACTCTGTGCCAAGTCAAACTAGACCATTCTTTTTAAAATGGAGGGAGTAGTACATTTAGGTACTAGGGTACTTTATAGGTTCTTATCTGCTTAAATTTGTTGAAACGAGGGTTTTGGGATGAAGAGGTGACATGATCGAGCCTGATTTTTGTCCCAGATGAAGGCCGCTCTAGCGGACTTCATTCTGCTATAGTGGCATCCTTTATCCCACTCTCGCGGGATTTGGGTTGTTATGGCAGTACCCCCTGCTGCACGTTCCGAATGAGTGAGGGAGTTCTATATCATTCTACTTACCGTTCATTGGGATGATCTCCATCCTTCCATTCGTATTCAGGGAGTCAACTTCCCCCTTAACACCACAACCATAAATGAGGTGCTAGAGGTGCTCGAGGTCTCGAATGTGGAGTATGAGGACAAGCTGTGGGAGATGGATCTGGCTGGTTGAGGGATACACTGGTGGAGCTTGTACATCGGGACAGAGTTTATTGCCCGACTACCGAGGGCATCACTAGCGTGGACTGGTCACCATATGTTAAGAGGTGGTTGAACTTGGTAAGAGGATCCACCATCGGGCAACCGCACCGATGTGATATTTTCTCGATCCTTGGTTGTGGCGTGTGTGGTGCAGGACATCAAGCTGAATGTGGGGGTGCAGATTATCTCAGAATGGAAGATGTTCTACCGGGGTAACTAAAAGGCCTTCTTCCTACCTGGTCTCGTGACTGCGCTGTGCAAATAGGTGGGGGTGCCCCTCTTAGACACTAATGGGGTACTTCATATGGATCCCCCTTCACCCTCTTTTGGTTAGGCAAAGTTCTACTTCTCAAACCAAGAGGATGAGGACAGACAGGGCCAACAGCGGTCAGACGACTATAAAGACAGAAGAAAAAAGAGGCAACGACACCCATCCCACTCAGTACCAGCCCCCACTCTCAGGTGCGCAGGTAGAGGAGGACTTGGCGGCCGTCCGAAAGAGATTGGGGCGCTCCTTTGCTGACACCACTTTGGTTCCACCCATCACTGCCCTAGAGGTTGAGATACTGCGCCACGAGTTATGTCAGGAGAGGAGGAAGGGTTTGAAGAGGGACCGTCTGATGGTCCGGATATAGAAGGCCATGAGGATGAACTTAACCTGTGTCGCTCCCAGACAGGAGATTCCCTGAGTCGAGATAGGAGATTTCCAACATTTTACTTTCATAGATAAGGCCGTGAAAGGCTTGGTACCCCTGGAGGATCTAGACTCTTATGATGACACCTCTCAGTCTTAGAGAATCGATCTAAGTGTGATCTAGATGTTGAGTGCTTGAACCTACATCATGAAAGGATGTGGCGCAGAGTTTGCGTCAATCCTTGCAATGTACTGAGAATGCAGGGTATAGATACTAAGCTAAATGAAAGATATATACGATGAATAATACATAATTAAGCAATGATATAATTTGAGCAAAGATATCGATACTGAAGTATAACTGAAAAACTAAATTTAATGCAATGACCAAGTACTAATTATGAGGATAACATGCTTAACTGATTACTGAAGCAAATGTTAATAACCTGGTAAATACACTAAGTGTCTGACTCTGGGAGCTACTATTAACCGACATAAACCACGTAAGCTAAATGTGGAGTACGATGTATACGCCCCATCGAAAGGACATAATATACCTTGCTAGGGGTATAAAGGCATGACTGTGGCGTGATCACTAATACTGATGCCCAACATAGGGGACTTATAATCTTGTACGAGCATATAGTTTTAGGACTATGAGGGTACGCTGAACCCTAGTCCAACTTCATGCTAAGTTTACTCCCAACTGTATAAATATGAAGCTAAAATGCACTAAATACTGAATAGCTCAAAATACTTACTTGCTAACTGCGAATGCAACATTTATATACTAAGAATGTGACATTCGAAATCTGGAGCATAATTTTTTGTTTAACCGACCTAGCAAGTATAATTCATGAACTAATAGAAATTACACAAACTATAGTTCTGAGTTCGATGTAGGGAATTATGCAAACTTTCCAAGAAGCATGTTATTTCGATTTAGGATACTACAACAGCTAAATTGCAACAAATCTCCAAGGTTTTTGAAACCCTAGGTCTATACAAGATACAGAGAATTAAGGAATTGACTAAATTCTAAGGACTTAGTGGATGAAAGGAATCCACTAGTGAAATCGCACATACTTGGTGATGAAATCTACGGGGAAATTATTTGTATTTCGAGGCTGAACTTTGAATAATGCTTCTGCTTGTTCTTGGAAGAGTTGGTCGCCTCTTTCTCTTCTTTTCGTTTTAACTTGGATGATTTTGGGAGAATGAGTATTTTGGGTATGTATGAGTAGATTATTAGGCTTTGACTAAGTAAAACGACGTAGTTTAGGCATCAAACGACGTAGTTTAAGCTCCTAATGCAAAGGGGAAAAGAACAAAATGACCCTGACTTAAAAGCTGACGAAGGCCATCCACGACGCCACTAATGGATCATCCTTTAAACTACCGGCCATCGAGTGGGGTCGTCGTTCATGCTCTGCCTGACAAAGCTTCACTAAAATGAGCATAACTCTTTACTCCGAGCTTGAATTTTAGCAAACTCACTAGCGTTGGAAAAATTATTCAATCATATTTAATTTTATAGGTCATAGGCCATCTAATTAGTTTTGTGCTAAAAGATATAACCATTTGAAGTTGACCCAACATCCATTTCACCTACGGTCATTAGGTCCAACCACAGACCCTATTGGTCGGCCGTGGGTGGGATCAAAGATCCCTAAATCATGGACCCCAATGACGGACCCCACCTACTGACCGTGTGTCAGACCACGGACCGTTAGTGGCTTCAGTGGTTCTGGTACAAGGTCCTGGAAGGCTGTATTTTTTTCTACTTTCCCGAATCTGAGGTGTTACAGGGGTCGGGTAAGGAAAAAAATTGTAATCTGAGGTTTGAAGAGAGCTTTGGAAAATGTTTTCCTTAATTTTTGAAGGGAAGTTGTTTTCCTTAAATTTGAAGAAAATAAGTTGATTTGGAAAACATTTAAGCCAACCAATATGAGAAAATTGGAAAATATTTTTGAGAAAATGTTTTCCTTCTTACCAAACACGCCCATAAACATGAATTAATGACCAACCTTCAAAGTGTTTTCTTAATTTTCTTAGATATATTCATATTATAATAAAGTTGATAACAAATAGAGATGGAAACGAGGAGAGACAAGTTTACATAGATGGGACGGGGTGGGCAAGGTCAGGGTAAGTTTGAATATGCAGGTGTGGGCTAGAGCGGGGCGGGTCAAAATAAAATAATTTAAATTATGTGTGAGTACAGTGCACGTGCGGGTATGATGTAGGATTTAACATGATCTGAAAAATTTAATCGAACAGTTCATCAATGTTCAAAGATATTCTAATGATATTTTAAAAGAAATTTGAAATATATCATTTATACAAAAAGTAAAAGTAAAAATAAAAACAAATCATTCTAAAAATTTAAAAATTGTTACATGTATTTTACTACTGCAACTTTGAAATTACTTAACCAAACTAATGCATCTAATTCTAATTTCATTTTTAGTATTGATGAAATTTATTATTAGCAGCAGCCTTTGAAAACATAAAGATTGTTTCAATTTTAAAGATACATTTCTATGCATCAGCAACAAAATAAAATTTTCTTTTATTAATTTCAAAGTTTTCCATCAAATTTAGTCGAAAAGAGAAACAAAATTAAAAATTATGCAGGATGGATGATGAGTCCAAGATTTGGACTCATTTAGGGATTTGATTATATAGATTTAGTATCCTCAAATGTACATTTGGTACCAATAACTGATAAAAAGCCTTGAATTTCAGGTATATGTGTTGAGGACCAAAATCTGGAACATTAATAGGCAAGAAAGACAACACAAGCTGAAAAAGAGAGAGAAAAATAAGCCTAACGGTGGCCAAAAGAACTTGACAGATCGCCAAGTTACTCCCTGATCGCCTAAAGTTACAGAATCATGAGCCTGAAATTGGAAAAACTTAGGCGAAGTGTAGTCCCCATCGGCGAAGGATGACCATGTCGCCAAAAGTATTAAGTGAAGCAAAGTTGAACTCAAATCGGCGAGCTAAATGATCAAAGGGCACATCGCGAAAAGGATCGGCGATCTCAATTTCGATCACCTAAAATTACAGTGCTTGAATGATTTAAAAGTGAAGAAAGAAGGTGAGACGAAAGGATAATCGGCGAGTCGCCAAATGGTCAGCGAAGCCCGACTTTCCTAGCTGATCGACCCCAAAAAGCTGCACCTCCGATTAGTAAAAATTCACTTTTAGAGGAGAGAGAAAGCATTCAGGAATTGCGAGGAGCAAAATATAGAGAGCAAAAACACTACTATTGTTGATTTCAAGTAATTTCAGCAAGGTTTTTCAATTGGGTTTTGTAATAGAGAAGATAATATTCACCTTTGACTTTCGAATTTCATTTACCCAACTATGGAAAATGTGGCAGGTACTGAATTTCATATTTTTACTATGATCAGCTAAAACCCTAACCTTGGGGATTTGACAATGTGACCAATTGTTGCGTTTGAGTTAATGAGTGTTATTAATTAGTGGATTTTGGTGTTAATTTGAAGTGGGTCTGAGTTATTACTGTAGTTTACCTCCAATATTGCATGACTAGTGTAATATACCTTAGAGTTTTATGCTTGCTCGAGAGAGAAGTATAGAGCTAAGATAGTAATTTGGCATAATTAGTTAGTGGGTCATGACGGTTTCAGCTTGAGAAAGTGAAATTTGAGATTTAGCCTTTGTATCTAGCTCGAAAGAGTAGATTTGATGAGAATGTGGGCTGGTCTTCTTATGGATAGTGTTTAGGATTGAGAAAACTTAGTGGAAATAAGGTAATTGTTCGAGAGAAAAGTGCCTTACCTATAGTCCATTCTACCTATGACGAATTAACATTGTTGGTAATAATGTACACCCGTTGAGTTGAATTCTGCAGTTGGTTAGTCAATCCCCCAAGCATTAACTTGTTATTTGATTGCTTCTCGTTGATTGTTGAAGTGGTTTGGTAGTTGGACAACTATTCGTTTGGATTGGTGATGACGTCTTTGAGTTTGACTTATATATTCCTAAGCATGTTATTTGGTCAGTTGTAGAGGTCAATGTCATAATTTCATTTTCTAATTGAAAAGAAAGCTACTCTCTGTGGGATCAACCCCAACTCATTTAGTTGGGTTTATATTGACTTACAATCGTTGACACTTAGAACTGGATGAAGTGTCTTCGAAACGTTAATATTGGATTTCTGTGAAGTAGGACAAGGTGGGTTGAAAATTGATGTTTTTGCTCTGCGAGGCGAGGTGAAACGAATTAAAGTATTCACAGGTTTATGTGGATTTCCTCCTTCCCCATCGCCATCCCTAATAAAAAAGATAGAAGCTTAACATAAATCAATTACCAGGAGTATACAAAGGATAAGCCCACAATTTTTTTGATATATTCTTGGAAAGAATTTGACAAAACAAAGGGGGAGGGGGGGGGGGGTTACTGAACATAAACTAAGTGGTGGAAGAGAGAGATAAGCCGAAGAGATGAATAAAGTGGGAAGAGTAGGAAGGTTTTTGTCACGTTCTAAGTCTACGCCTTGGGCATTACCGCACACATAATCATTACTGGCTCAAGAAAGCCCTTGGTCTTACATGCCATAACATTGAACATTGCCTAATACAAAAACTGAAATTTATCTTAATGTGCTAAGCTACTGAATAATGAAGCAATATTTTATAAATGAAGCACATTAAAACATCTGAGAAAAAGTTTGAAATAGAACTGAGAAATCAATGTCTATGACTCATAATTGTGTCTTTTGAAGCCTCTAAAACAATTGAGCTAGATAAGTCTACCAAGATAATATTCTGGGCTGCCTGAAAGTTAACACAACTAAAGTGATTATTTTTGCCTAATCATAACTGAAGTCCTTTGAATGGGAGGAGGACTCACCATAAGCTGAATGTGGAGAAACTTATTGGAACATTTGACCATAGATTCGTATCAAAGTACTGAAATCTACATCATAAAATAATACAGCACAAGTAGCATCAATACATTGAATGTATTGGTATGTAAGTTGAAGACTGAGATCAACAATTATATTATGACTGAAATAACTATAAATGATACCTAAAGTACGGTGAGTCAAAATGGCTACATATGACACAACATTTCAGAAACAAAAATGTACATGTGAGACCATATTTTTTGAAAACCTTCGTTCAATCAGTGCTAAATACTACTCTCAAAACATACTATCTATATATCTCATATTATATCTATTAAGCTTATAAATAAGTTTTTTACGAGCCTTGCTCAATTTTTTTTCTAAAACATATTTTGTTGTGAGACTACGCTCATATCTATGAGACGAAGCTCAAATATTTCTTTAAAAAATCATATATTAAAATCTCTTTGTAATATATATTTTTCAAATCATGAGAGTTTTCTACAACATGCATAAATTGTGATTTCTCAAAATATCATTCATAATAACATAAACACTCTTAAATTATGCTATGAAATATAAAATTCATGAAGTATAAAGAATATCATGTCAGTAACTCATAAGAATGACCATAAAAACATTACTACGTATAAAGAGGAAGTACAATAGTCAAGTATCCATAATCATGAATAAATAATTCAAGAAATTATGCAATGCAAATCATAAATGTGATGAATTTAAAAGTGGGTTGGATAACCCTAACTATGGAATTAAGTTCATAAAAATTAAGAAATCTTGGACATGAGGATGAAAGAAGTTCCTAATTGAAGTCCTACATACCTTAAATTTGAAGCTTGAGGGAGAATTGTTATTTAAATCTCTAGCATTCTTGTATCTCTTGTTCTTTGATGTGTAGGGGAAAAAGAAAACAGTTTATCGTAACTTATGAAATCTTATTGAGTTTGAATTTTGGAGGAATTTAATAGTCATAGGTTAGGGATATGGAATTAGGAAATGAAGAAAATACCCTTGCTCAAAAGTGCAAAGAAAAGAAAATTAAAAGAATTTTGGAGCACATATTCATGCTGGCGCTCCTGGAGCCTACGTCGTGCGCAACTCTTTTCACGGCCATCGAAGTAACACTGGCATTCTGGCGCGGTCGGGCGATGGAAATTTTCTTTGGACGGCGATTCACGCAAACTACGTACGTAGTAAAATGGGCATAACTTTAAGCACATAACTTGGAGTGACGAACGATCAAATACATTGCTAAGAAAACTTCAAGACCTATCATTTGGTTGATAGTGTTGGAAACTATATGCACAGCGAAAGCATACCAGAATCATACAACTTACATGAATAATAGATAACAAATAGTTTATGCTAGAAGAAGTACAATCACGTTAAAGTACATAAACTTTCTAAAATTTAATGCAAAATTACCTCTTGAAGTGTGAGCAAATTGACAAGCTAGAACCTTCAAGTGAATCCATGAGCTAGTCCACAAACTGGACAACAATTCTGCGGTCTTCTACAATGATTCCATATTCACTTTTGAAGTCTCTCAATACTTGGGTGGGCAAGTATCGTATATAAAAAAAACCTAGTCCTCTTCAAGGGTTAATATCTATTTATAGAGGTTTCTTCCTAGTCCAAGGAGGAGAAGAAACACAGTCTTTCCTTAGAATAGAAAAAGACATGTACTTCTCCCTTTCCTTATAATGGAAAAATACATGTACTTCTCCCTTTCCTTAGAATAGAAAAAGAAATGTACTTCTCCATTTCCTTAGAATAGAGAGATACACATACTTCTCCCTTTCATTATAATAGAAAAAGACACATAGTTCTCTCTTTTCCCCTTAGAATAGATTCTGAGTTCTAGTTAAATATAGGCACGGTAGGGACTACAAAATTAATTACTGAGGCTTCCTATCATATCATATATCATATATCATTTCATATATATCATATATTGAAAAGAGAATCCTAGGCCCACCTACGTGGCGCCACCACAAACCAGGATTCCATTTTAATTTATTTATTTCCAAAACTAGCCTTCCCTTTCATGAAAAATTGTGACTTTTATGAAAAGTTGTAAGTTTTATGAAAAGTTGTAACTTTTATGAAAAGTTGCGACTTCGATGAAGAGTTGCGACTCTTATGAAAACTTTTGACTTTTATGAAAGGTTCTGACCTTTCTGAAGGGTTGCAACTTTTCCAAATAGTTGTGACTTTTCCGATAAGGCACAACAAATATTTGTTCACACTACCATTTGTT
>JAJONQ010003143.1:0-18604 GCA_036250385.1 Solanum microdontum | reverse complement strand
CCCCCCCCCCCCCCCCCCCCCCCCCCCCCCCCCCCCCCCCCCCCCATACCAATTATGCACTATAACTTTGTAATGTAATAACTTTTTTTTCCTAATTTGTTTCCTATATTTAACTCATTTGTTGCAACACAATTCAGAAAAAAATATTATTTTTCTCTCTAAGTCACAAATTTTAGAAGAAGAATATGTTTTCTCTTGAAATTGATCAAGTGCTCTCCTTATATAACTAAAATTTTTGTTGTCATTTATCTTTTTTTTAATACATATTTCCCAAAGTTCATTCACCATATATATTTGGCTTTCAGATATCGCATGGCTAAAGTTTTCATAAATTTGATTAATGTGAAAAAATATTTAAAAATTGAGTACAACTAAATAATGCTGTCTAAAAAAAATCAAATCAAATTCATAACACGTGCACTAGTTATATAAGCATCGAAAGAACATATATTTTTATAATAGAAAATACATATATTATGTATCATCATATTTAATTCTCATTGAATTAAAGTTATTATTACCAAATATACAAAAAATAATATGTGATATATGTGTGGAACACATACATAAAAATAAGATATAATTAAAATATAGGTGATACTTGTACAAAATACGTGCATTAATCACTTTAAATATAAGAGGAATACCTTTTAATAATAGAGAAACATATATAGTATAATGACATATTTAAAACTCATTTAAACTAAACTTACAAAATATAAAAAAAAAGAAGAAGAAAACATGACAGGTGATGCACGAGTCAAATCTGTATCTTCTTTTCGTTGGTACAGTTAACAACAATCTCATTTGTACTTAAATGTCATGCCCCGAGCATACACCCTAGACGCGACGGGCACTCAAGAACCATTGCTGGCCTCAAGCGAACCATTGGTCTGCCTTAACTCTTAGCGGGAGACTTACTCATACATAAGATGAACTCAAAAGCACAACTTTACTCAATGTCTCAAAGAAATACTCAAAATATTTTAGAAATAAAACATTCAACTAGCAAAAGAGGCAACTCAAGTCTTAACATAAACAACTAAAAATGAAAAGACTCATGCACTACTATCTATCTATATTTGAAGCCTCTAATACTATGAGGGATGTCAGGACAAGACCCCCGATCATCCTAAAAAACTGAAATAACTGAATATAAATAAAGGAGCAAGGAGGCTCACAAACAACTCTGGAACTCAACTAAATCAACGAAACGCTGGTTGCTGATCCTGGTTTCCTATATCTGCATCATAAAAGATGCAGGCCAAATGGTGTCAGTACATGAAATGTACGAGCATGCGAGGGAAAATCTAAAACATGACCTAAGCTTGAACTGGAACAGAAGAAACAACTTATATCATCTCAACTCAACTTAATCTCAACTCATTTCAATATAAAAGTAATAACAATAATGTGATATAATGAAAAGCTTTTAAAACAGTAGATAACAACTTAATGTATTGAAAAATACAACATAACTCAGTTTGTATGTACAAATATAAAATAAACTCTTTTTTTTTTTGGAGATTCTCTAACCGACAACCATCACCATGAGTTATATGATGATACAACGTCTCGCCCACGCTGCCAGAACTATCCTATACCTTCCTGGGGTATAGAACTCGTCAACTAAGTGGATCCACTAGTGTATGCTAAAAAGGCAATAAAGAATCATCTAAAAAGTATAACCCTTTCTACCCACGTTGGCTACATGGTTTATGGGGGTTGTGAGTTGTTAGAACTCTCCCACATATCGATGTTGAATACTACTCCCAATATATAACTTAGCTCATTATTTTTTAAAGAAAACATTTATTCATCCTCAACTTTGAGATTATTACTCAAAAGGTTTCTCTAAAAAGATATAGCACTCAAAACTGCTCATGAACTCTTTTGGAAATTGGTGTTTCCTCTTTTCTTAAATGTAAAAACGTTTCTCTTTGGAATACTTAAATCCCATTTATCATTTTTAAAAAATGAACTCAGCTCTACTCATCCTCAATCTCAAATGCTCAAATCTTAAAACAAGTTTAAAAAATTGTAAAAAGACTTCTTAAAATTACTCGAAGAACTCTCAGGACTTGACTCGTAACTCTACATGGAATTTGAGTTATGAATTATGAATTCGAGGTTATGATTCATGTTATGAAAGATTTCTAGATGTTTAGAAGTAGTTTAGAGTATTTAGAATCAAAGGGGAGTAAAGGTACACTTTGAAAGAACTCAGACAGGCTAACTAACGGAGAACAGGTGGGGCAGGCGACTCTGGCACTCTAAGTGGCGCCAGCCCTTGAGCAACAGAACATTAGTTGGGGTGCAATGGTTGGCTCAGGGCGCCAGGCCCTAAACTACAGTAGTACTTTTCTGGCGAACCTACGCCAACCACTGCCCAGATTTTTCTGACAAATTTTCTTTCTCGTTTTCTGACCCTTATTCGTCTAGAATCAAATGGTTTCTTCCCCAATCACTTCGATTTGAATACCCAACATAATTACATGATAATCTACTAAAAAACAAGCCCTCAAATCATTAACTTTTATCTCAAGAACTCATCAAAATCCCAACAAGGGAAGAAGGTGCATTGATCCTTTTTTAAGGCAAGGGAAGAAGTTGCATCAATCTTGATTTACCTAAATCTTTAAAACAGGCTCATACAACCAGGCATAGGGAATTAAATTAATTTTGGGAAGAGATTTGGATGGCGGACTTCCTTGAAAGCTTTATTCACTGAGTTATATCCTTTGTAGTGAAAAAGGAAGCATATGGCTGATTACTTCACTCTCTGGGACTTTGCAGTTATTGGGCTATCATACTTAGAAGACCATCCAAAGATTGGAAGCTTGTACACTTCCTAAATAAGGAGTTATCCTTCCACAATTTTAATTCTAAAGCTTCTCATAGTAATTTGGCAGTGCAGAAAGGGTCTAGTTAATGCATCTTTCCCATTGGGTTCTTCTATAACTTTTTCAATAAAGCTGATAAAAACCCTCATCCGTCTGGAAATCTGTGTGAAAGAATGAAGTCGCATAACAACATTCAATAGGCAGATGACATTCTAATTGTTTATGATGTGGAAGAGAGTCAAGTTATCCTTACACTTTTTGAAGCCATCTCTGGGCTCCACATCAACGGGAGGAAAAGCCGTATATTTCCAGTCAACGAAGTTCCAAACATTCAAATTTTGATAGAAATATTACGTATGCCATTGGGAGCCAAAAGCAAATCAATAAATATCTAGAATGGTGTACTAGAAAGATGTGAGAAGAAGATGACCATGTTGCTGATGTTCATACGAAACCAGCATGACTTCTTCAGGCTATAAATCGTGCACAGAATCCTACCATGGTCCTTTTTTTAGTATTAGTGGACTTAGGTTTTACTTGGTCAATTTCTTTATTTTACTAGTGGGACACGTTTCCAATTGTTTCTCCACTGTGTTTGTTGCTATGTTTTAGCCTTAGCAGTCCAGCTGTAAGATTATAAAACAACATTAGGTCTTCCTGTTATCAACAATTTGAATTAGGCAATAAAAAGTCTTCCTTTCTCATAGCTTTGCCTATTGATTTTGCTCTTGTTTTCAACAAAAATCGTGATAATTTATAATCAAGCATCAAAAGTCTTGTATCGAGCACCATAATTTTACTAAGATAAATACAACAACAACATAGCGTAATCCCACAGGTAGGGTCCGAGAAGGGTAGAGCGTACGCAGACCACCTTACCTATCTCACAAAGGTAGAGAGGTTGTTTCCGAAAGTCCCAAGACCCAGATAATGCATATCAAAGAATATACCCTAGAAAACAAGACATAACAAATACTAGAGGAAGCATTGCATAACATTCAGGAAAAAGGAACAAAAACAACAACGAAATAATGTGATAACCAAAGAAGAAGAAACAACGCAAGACAAGAAATTATGTGAGTACTACTAAAGGAGGAACAAGTACGGGGCAACAAACTACCACTAAGCCTATCCTGCAGTATAGCAAGAAAATGCTCAACTACCTACTAACCTTCTACTCTAATTCGTCACCTCTATATTCTCCTATATAAGGCCATGTCCATCATAAGTTGAAGATACATTATATCCAATCCAATGACCTCTCACAATACTTCTTCGGCCTGCCTCTACCTCTCCTTAAACCCACCGGTGCAACCTCTCACACCTACTTATTGGATCCTATGCGCATCTCCTATTCACATACTCAAACTATCTGAATTCCCTCATCTTGTCTACCACAGGGGTCACTCCTATCTTGTCTCAAATATTTTTATTTCTAATCTTAGCACTTCGAGTATATCCACATATTCAACTTAGCATCCTTATTTCCGTAACCCTCATTTTCTGAACATGAGAGTTCTTAATGGGGCAACACTCCACCCCATACAACATAGTCGGCCTAACCACTATTTTGTACAATTTACCTTAACTTTATGTGGTATTTTTTTTATGACAAGGGAAGCCCTCTTTGTGATATCTTCTTATCAAACACAATTCCGGAGGCAAGCCTCCATTTTGTCCATTCCATACTCATATGATGTGTGACATCATCATCAATTTCTTCATTACTTTGGATAAACAACACAAGATACTTAAAACTATCTTTCTTAGGGATGTCATGTATACAAAGCCTGACTTCCATGCTAGCCTATTGAATTATATCACTAAACTTGCACTTTAAGTGATACAATCTCGAATGCGGAACAAAAGAAACCCTATAATCTAAGAACAATGAAGTAAAGGATAGAAAGCTAGACACAAGAATGGAACTAATAGGCAACATTGACTATATTAAAGTCAAAACTCTTATTAAGAATACCAAACAAGCGCCTGATTTCAAGTATCAGGACACTTCATCCAATACTAAGTGCCAACAATCGTTAGTCAGTAATATAACCCAACTAAATGAGTTGGGGTTGAATCCCACAGAGAGTGGTACGTGTTTGAAAATCAAGAGAAAAGTACGAATATGTTAAAGGCAATCATAGGAAGAGATATTTACGAATAAAAACATATTTCAAGTTAAGGAGTGACACAAGTGTCAAAAAAGGGGGTTTGATTATAATTATCAACTACAACAACATCAAATATTACTAATTAACAAGTAATGAGAAGGGTTCTTGGGATGTGATTAGATTATAGGCTAAGGTAGACAAATAGGTAGTTGCAACTAATAGTAAATAGCTGTAAATCAGTGAATAACCTTGACTTTAGTGGGGATAAACTTTTTCTCGAACAATTTACCCTAAATCAAGTTGGTTTCTCTCGAACACCGACAAGCAGCAAATAAGAACAACCTACGCTTCAGTTCATTCACTCTCTCGAGCTGAATGTGTGGAAAAGGGTTTAGGATTCATTCTCTTGAGCTAAACCCATGACAACCCAATACCCACAGACTATCAATTCAGTAATCTTGGTTTTAAAACCACTCTCTCGAGCAAGCCAAAAACACGAAGGTGGAGTTCCATTCGCAACTACAACCCTTTAAATTAAACCACAATTACAGATTGAAATCACTTCGAAACAACATTTAAACTATCAATTAGCAATACCCATAAGCTAAATCAACCCATAATCATATAATCACACCCCAAGAATTGGGATTTTAGCTAGACATTATAAAAAGATTAAAATCGTTACCCAATAGTGTTTCCATCAATTGGGTAGGACTAATTTCGTCTTTACAAAGGTCCAAATTGAAGAATCTCAAAGACCCACTTTCACTTTCTCAAAAATGGAAAACTTCAATTCTTCAAAGCTAAGGAAAGGTTTGTCAAAAATCTCAGAGTTCTATCTCCAAAACTGATTAACAAAAGAAACTATGATATGAAAACTGATTAACAAAAAAACTTAATATTCAAAAATATATTTATAGTCGCCAAAAATATGTTGCGAATGACCATTCGGCGCAATAAGTCGGGATCGCCGATCAACTCGGCGATCCGCCCTTTGGTCAGTTCCATCCCCTTTTTGCCTTGGCCTTCAGCATCCTCAAGTTCTGTAACTTTGGGCCATCAAACACTGCATCGCGGAACCGTTCAGTGACACGCCGACTGCTCCTTTCTATTATCGAGTTGATTTTTTCCTTCAGGTTTGGCACATTGGAACTTTAGGCGAGATACTGGCCATTCGGCGACTTGCCCAATGGATTAGGTGATCAACATGCCTTCTTTTCTTCGTTCCTTCAGCTGCCTTGTTCCTATTTTTTCCCATTAGTGTCTATGCTTCGTTCCTCAATCCATATACCTAAAAATCAAGGATTTTACATCAGTTATTGGCACAAAACAACCATTTGAGGACACTAATCTATCCAAATAAAGCCCTAAATGAGTCCAAATCGTGGACTCATTAACATCCCTAACTTAAACTTTTGCTTGTCCTCAAGTAAAACTCAAGTTCACCAGTTCAAAAAGGATGTATCAAATAGTGCTACACAAGACTCAATCATGAATGTACACAAAAAGACTAAACTTACTCATGCAAGGATTAGTTGTGCACTCAAAGATTCAAGTTGTGACTCACCATTATCAAAGATTCTCAAGTTCACAATACTTGCTTCAAATGCAAGTTCAAGCTCAACAAAGGTACTCAAATGCCCTCAAACAAAGAATGATTCCATATTAGCACACAATAGTTTAAAAATTTAAAGTTCCAGAATCAAACAAAACACTAACACTCACAAAGATGAACACAATGCATGATTTCACCCATAGGTTAGTGTATCACCTTGTATCCGGAAACAAACCTTAAAACAGATTTCCAGAAGTTACAGGTGCGACTCATGGTCGCCACCCACAGACTGTAGGGTGACCCAAGACCCGTGCTGGTGGTCTGTGGTTTGCATTCGTAACCCCTCCCCAGAACTCAACCAAAAATTTGGCTAAGTGTTGACACACGACCGGACCTATGATCCGTAGGTCAGATCACGGACCGTAGTCCGTGTCCGTGGATCGATGCCTCAGGTTTCAGCCTCTAGCCCTGAGTGATGGTCGACTAGCATGGACCATCAGTCAATCAACGGTCCTTCAGTCCCGTCCGTCGGTGACCTCGACAATAGTTAAGCCAGGGGTCTTTTGGTCTTTTCCTGTTTCGTTGGACCTTTAAACTACGTCGTTTAGACCCTCAAAATATGAGGTTTTAGTCAGTTTAAGCCTAGAAACATAACTAGAACTTACCTAAGTCAAATCATTAATCAGAACATAGAAAGTTAGAACGCTAAGAGTAGAAAGAAGTCAAGAACGCAGCAAGGTTCCTCCAGTTCCACCTCTTAAATCGAAGGATTTCTCTATGGAATTTGTCACCAGGTATGTGGGATTTCAGTAGTGGGTTCCTTTCGCCCATTAGGTCCCTAGAATTCAGTTTGATTCTTGATTCCTTATTATCAACTAGACCTAAGGTTCTAGAACTTCGACAGATAATCATGAAATAGTTAATTTAATGTTTCAAATCAGATTATCATGTTATTACTTGGTTTCTTGCATGAATTTCAGAACCCTAGCTATGTAGTTCTTTAGTTCTTGAACTACACATGCTAGGCCAGATATTTAAGTTATTTTAGATATACATGCCTCAGTTTTTGAATGTGTTATTATAAGTTTATTAATGTGCATTCTCAGTTCGCATATCAGTTTTGGAGCTATCTAGTATATTACAGAAATTCAGTCTTAATGTGTTAATCATTTAATCTTTTGGGAATAGCATAATACCGAGTTGGACTAGGGTAAGTCACCCATATAGTCCTAGAACTACGAGCCACGTAGGTTGTAAGTCCCTTCTATGGGTATCGACTTAGTGATCACGCCAGTATGCCTCTACACCTTTGGCCAGGTGTATTGGGTCCTCTCGATGGGGAGTATACATCGAAATCCACAGTTCGTTCATGTGGTTTTATGTTTGTTATTAGTAGCTCCCACAATTCAGACTCTATTGAATTTGACCACATTTCAGTACAGTTAGTTTTAAGTATCAGCATGTTATAAAAAGTAGTCTTTGTATTTAGTTGGTTCAGCATTCAGTATCTATATCATGTTCAATTTATGTCTTTCCTTTATTACTTGTTCAGTTAAAAGTTATTTAAGCTTTACTCTATCATGCATGCTCAGTACCTCTCAAGTACTGATACATACTCTGCGCTACATCTTCCCGTGATGTAGGTTAAGGTTCTCAACTTCTAGATTATGCATAGATCAGTTCCGATCTCTAGCTCAGTAATATCAGTGGTGAGTCCTTATTCTCCGAGGAAAATAGTCATGTTATTTACTTCAATATTTCATTCTTTTAGTTTCAGTTTGGCCAGATTTAGCTAGGGCATGTCCCATCACTTCTAGTAAGTTAAAGGCCATTTTCAAACATAGTTAGATTCAATTTAGCATTTGGGTTTGATATTTCTCTTGTATTAAACTCTCAAATTTGATATATTCAGTTTTAGAATAGGTGTTCCCCATCATTTTCATTTACATGATATTTAAGCTTCCGCATCAGTTATTATTATTCTTAGTATGCTCATGTCATGCTAATAGGGTTAGCTTGGGTTCACTTGTGATCCTAGGTCCCGTGTCCGCGTCTCGGGGGTAGCTCGGGGCGTGACAAACATGGTATCAAAGCACTAGGTTTAAGTGTCCTAGGATGTCTAAAAGGCTGCACTAAGTAGAGTCCTTTTCATGGGTGTGTAGTGCGCACCACATCTAATGAGAGGGAGACTACAAAGTGTTTTAGGAAAAATATTCATTGTCTGTTACTCTTATCGTGCATAAGGTATGATATAATTCCATTCTAACTCACCGTTCTACGATTCAGTGATCATGTCTCCTGGTAGAGCTAACGCCAGGAACGCAAACACAACTCCTTTGGTCCCAGATCAAAAAGTTTCGAATGCAGAGTTCTGGAACGCCATTCAGATGTTGGCTTAGAGTATGACCAAACAGAACAATCAGCGGGTTCCAGTTTCGGCAAATGCTAATGTTGGGTCAACTGCAGCCAGAATGTGAGATTTTATTAGGATGAATCCGCCAGAGTTCTTAGGGTCGCAGATTGGTGAGGATCCACAGAACTTCATTGATGAGGTCAAGAAGATCTTTTAAGTGATGCAGGTAACTGGGAATGATCCGGTTGAGTTAACATCTTACCATCTTAAGGATGTGGCTCATATCTGGTATACTCAGTGGAAAGAGAACAGGGGTACAGATGCAACTCCTATCACTTGAGATTGCTTTAGTAAAACCTTTTTGGACAGTTTCTTCCCAAGAGAGTTAAGAGAGGCAAAATCTCAGGAATTTATGAATTTAAGGCAAGGTAGCATGACAGTCCAAGAGTATGTGCTCAAGTTTACCAAACTCTTCAGGTATGCTCCTTACATGGCTGTTGATTCCAAGAACCAAATGAATAAGTTTCTATATGGAGTGCCAGACTTGGTGAAGACAGAGTGTAGGAATGGCATGTTATTGAAGATATGAGCATCTCTAGGCTCATGACTCACGCTCAGCAGGTTGAGGGTGATAAGCTTAGGGAACAAGCCAAGGAGAAATAGAAGTCTAGGATTGGAAACTATGACTACTCTCAACAGAAATCGGGTGGTGGTAATCGCTCTTAATTTTAGCAGAAGTCTTCAACTCCGGCACCTTTATCAACTAGTGTTCCATCCTCTACATTCCGTAAGGATCACAAGGGTAGGGCATCAGGCTCTAAGTCTCAGGGAAGTGTTTCAGGTGCCAAAACCTACACAACTTGTCCTAAGTGTGGTAAGACCATCCGGGCGAGTGCCTTGTAGGAAAAGAAGGATGCTTTGTGTATGTTCAGTCAGGTCACATGTTGAATGATTGTCCTTCTAGATAGGGTCAAGGAGGTAACAACGATAGAGCTCAGTCCATAACTTTAGAAGCACCAGTAGGTCTCCCGACTCAGCAGGGTAACTCATCTGGTAAAGATGGCGGTCAGCGCCAGAACAGGTTGTATGCTCTTCTGGCTCGCCAGGATCAGGAAGACTCTCCTGATGTAGTCACTGGTATGATACGAGTCTTTGACTTAAATGTTTATGCTTTGTTAGATCCAGGGGCTACTCTTTGCTTTATAACTCCTTATATAACAGTCAAGTTCGATGTTAGTCCAGAAACACTCTAAGAACCTTTCTCAGTCTGTACTCCAATCGGTGACCCAGTTATGGCTGGATGGGTATACAAAAATTGCCCTGTCACAGTCTCTCAGAAAGTCACCTTAGAATATCTTGTAGAGTTAGAAATGGTAGACTTCGATGTCATTCTAGGCATGGATTGGTTACATTCCTGTTATGCCTCAGCCGATTGTAGAACTAAGATTTATCGTTTTCAGTTTCCAGACGAACAAATCTTAGAATGGAAGGGTAGTAGCTTAGCGCCTATGGGTCAATTCATTTCTTACCTTAAGGCCAGAAAAATGATTTCTAAGGGTTATCTCTATCATCTAGTCCGGGTTAAGGATTCAAGCTCCGAAACCCCAACTCTTGAGTCAGTTCCCGTAGTCAATGAGTTTCCAGAAGTGTTTCCAGAAGATCTTCCGGGTGTTCCTACCGAAAGGGATATCAACTTTGGAATTGATATCCAGATACCCTGCCTATCTCTATTCCTCCTTACATAATGGCTCCAACATAGCTTAAGGAATTGAAAGAGCAGTTGAAAGACCTTCTAGATAAAGTTTTCATCAGGCCTAGTATTTCACCATGGGGCGCACCAGTGTTGTTCCCGAAGAAGAAAGATAGTTCTCTCAGAATGTGCATTAACTATAGGTAGTTGAACAAGGTCACAATCAAGAACAAGTACCCCATCCCCAGGATTGATGACTTGTTTGACCAACTTCAGGGTGCTAGTCATTTCTCAAAGATAGACCTCAGATCGGGTTATCATCAACTCAAAGTCAGAGATACTGACATTCTGAAGACAGCCTTTAGAACTCGGTAAGGTCATTATGAATTTGTATTTATGTCATTTGGACTAACCTATGCTGCTGCAGCTTTCATGGATTTGATCAACATAGTGTTCAATCAGTACTTGGACTTGTTCGTTATTGTCTTTATTGATGATATCCTCATTTAGTCTAGGAATCAGTAAGAACATGCGAATCATTTGAGGGTTGTCTTGCAAACTCTCAAAGATCGCCAGCTATTCGCCAAATTTAACAAATGTGAGTTTTGATTACAATCAGTTGCTTTACTTGGGCATATAGTATCGAGGGAAGGGATCTTAGTGGATTCCTAGAAGATAAAAGCAGTAAAACAATGGCCCAGACCTACCTCTTCTACAGATATCAGGAGTTTCTTGGGTGAAGCGGGTTACTACAGAAGGTTCATGGAAGGGTTTTCATCGATAGACTCTCCATTGACTAAGTTGACTCAGAAACAAGTTAAGTTCCAGTGGTTAGATGATTGTGAGAAAAGCTTCGCAGAACTAAAAACTAGGTTGACTACAACTTCTGTTTTGACTCTACCAAAGGGTTCAAATGGTTATGTGATATATTGTGATGATTCCAGAGTTGGCCTAGGTTGTGTGTTGATGCAGCGAGGTAAGGTTATAGATCATGCTTCGAGACAACTTAAGGTGAATGAGAATAAATAAACAACTTCTGACCTCGAGCTAGCAGCAGTGGTGTTTGCACTTAAGAATTGGAGACATTACATGTATGGTGTTCACGTAGATCTGTTCACATACCATAAGAGCCTTCATTATGTGTTCACCCAGAAATAATTGAATCTTCGCCAGAGGAGATGGCTTGAGTTCCTCAAAGATTATGATATGAGTGTGCATTACCATCCTGGTAAGGCTAATGTAGTATCAGATGCTTTTAGTAGACTATCTAGGGGTAGCGTAGCGCATATTGAGGAAGAAAGAAATGAACTAGCAAATGATGTTCAAAAACTTGCTCGCTTGTGATTTCATCTTATGAGCATATCAGATGGTGGTGTAATAGTTCAGAATGGGTCAGAATTTTCTTTGGTGGTGGAGGTGAAGGAAAAGCAAGACAATGATCCGATATTGCTTGAACTAAAGGGTGCAATCCACTAGCAGAGGGTTAAGGTTTTCTTCTAAGGGGGAGATGGTCTTCTTCGCTATCAGGGTCGATTATGTGTTCCTAAAGTGGGTGAGTTGAGACAACAGATTCTTGCAGAAGCTCATAACTCCATATATTCTATTCATCTAGACGCCACTAAGATGTACTGTGATCTGCGGGAAGTCTATTGGTGGAATGGCATGAAAAGAGACATACTAGATTTTGTGGCTAAGTGCCCCAATTGCCAAAAAGTCAACATAGAACTTATGCCTCAAGAGATCGACATTCCTACTTGGAAGTAGGAAGTGATCAACGTGGACTTCATTACAGGTTTACCTCGTACTCGCAAACAACATGACTCCATTTGGGTGATAGTTGATAGAGTTACTAAGTCTTCGCGCTTTTTGGCGGTTAAGACTACAAATTCGGAGGAGGACTACTCCAAGCTTTACATTAATGAGATATTTAGGTTGCATGGGGTTTCTTTGTCTATCATATCAGATAGAGGTCCTCAGTTTACCTCTCATTTCTGGTAGTCATTTTAGAAAGGTCTTGGTACTCAGGTTAACCTTAGCACAACACTTCATCCGCAAATGGATGGTCAGGCAGAGCGCACAATTCCAACCTTAGAGGACATGTTGAGAGCTTGCGTGATCGATTTCAAAGGTATTTGGGATGATCACCTTCCTCTTATAGAGTTCGCCTACAATAATAGTTACCATTCCAGCATTCAGATGGCCCCTTATGAGGCATTGTATGGGCGTAGATGTGGATCTCTAATTGTTTAGTTTGAAGTAGGTGAAACAACCTTGATAGGACCAGATTTAATTCATGGTGCTATGGAGAAAGTGAAACTCATTAAGGATAGACTTAAGATGGCCCAGAGTCGCTAGTAGTCCTATGTAGATGTAAGTAGAAGGGAACTAGAGTTCCAAGTTGATGGTTGGGTTTTCCTGAAAGTGTACCTATGAAAGGGGTGATGAGATATGGCAAGAAGGGGAAAATCAGTCCTAGATATGTAGGCCCTTATAAGATCTTGAAAAGGATTGGTAAGGTGGCTTATGAGTTAGAGTTGCCAACACAATAGCAACAGTGTACCCGATTTTTAATATTTCGTTGTTGAAGAAGTGTGTGGGTGATCCAACATCTATTATACCTTTAGAAACTGTGGCTGTGAAGGATAGCCTCACTTATGAAGAGGTACTAGTTGAAATCCTTGATCATCAGGTTTGAAGGTTGAGAAACAAAGAAGTCGCTTCAGTCAAGTTTTGCGGAGGAGTCTGTCCGTAGAGGGAGCTACTTGGGAAACAGAAGTAGCCATGAAGGCCAAGTATCCTCACCTTTTTCCTTCCGATTCCATTCCAGCTTGACGTAATAGTTCCTCTTTAGTTTTTCATTCATTTATGTGCAGTTTCAATCTTAGTATCATGTTCCATCAGTTTGTACTTGCATTTTCATCGTATTTGCATGATTCTTGGAACTTAGTTCATTTAGAAATCAATTTCCTGTGTTTAGTGGTAGGGTTGTATCTCTTTCCCTCAATTTCAGCTAGTTTAGTCTTCATTCGAGTATGAATGTTTCCAAGGGGAAGATAATGTAACACCTCGTATCCAAAAATAGACCTTAAAAAATATTTCCAGAAGTTGCAGGTGCGACTAACGATCGCCACCCACGGACCATACGGTGACCGATGGCCCGTGCTGGTGGTCCGTGGTTTGCATCCGCAACCCCTCCCCAGAACTCAGCCCAAAATTCGGCTAAGTGTTAAGTCATGGCTGGACCTACGGTCCGTAGGTCAGATCACAAACCGTACTCTGTGTCCGTGGATCGATGCCTCAGGTTTTAACCTACAGTCCCGACTGACGGTCGACCAACATAGACCATGAGTCAGTCGACTGTCCGTCAGTCCCGTCCGTCGGTGACCCCGATAGCAGTTAAGTCTTTTGGTCTTTTCCTATTTCATTGGACCCCTAAACTACATCCTTTAGACCCTAAACTATGAGGTTTTAGTCAGTTTAAGCCTAGAAACATAACTAGAACCTATGTAAGTCAAATCATTAATCAAAATATAGAAAGTTATAACGCGAAGAGGAGAAACAAGTCAAGAACCCTAGTTCAAGAACGCAACAAGGTTCCTCTAGTTCTAGCCATGAAATCGAAGGATTTCTCCGTGGAATTTGTCACCACGTATGTGGGATTTAACTAGTGGGTTTCTCTCGCCCATTAGGTCCCTAGAATTCAGTCAGATTCTTGATTCCCTATTATCAACTAGACCTAGGGTTTCTAGAGCTTTGACAAATTATCATGAAGTAGTTAATATAATGTTCCAAATCATATTATGATATTATTACTTGGTTTCTTTCATGAATTCCAGAACCCTAACTATGTAGTTTTTTAGTTATTGAATTACACATGCTAGGCCAGATATTTCAGTTATTTCATAAATACATGCCTTCGTTTTTTAATGTGTCATTATCAATTTATTAATGTGCATTCTTAGTTCGCATGTTAGTTTTGGAGTTATCTAGTATATTAGAGAAATCCAGTCTTAATGTGTTAATCATTTAATCTTTTGGGAGTAGCATAATATCGAGTTGGACTAGGGTCAGTCACCCATATAGTCCCAGAACTACGAGCCACGTAGGTTGTAAGTCCCCTCTGTGGGCATCATTTTAGTGATCACGCAAGCATGCCTCTACACCTTTGGCCGGGTGTATTGGGTCATCTCGATGGGGCGTATACATCGGACTCCACATTTAGCTCATGTGGTTTTATGTCGGTTATTAGTAGCTCCCACAGTTCAGTTAGACTCTATTGCATTTGACCACATTTCAGTACAATCAGTTTTAAGTATCAACATGTTATAAAAAATAGTCTTTCTGTTCAGTTAGTTCAGCATTCGGTATCTATATCATGTTCGGTTTATGTCTTTGCTTTATTTCTTGTTCGGTTATATGTTATTTCAGTTTTACTCTATCCTACATGCTAAGTACTGACGCATACACTGCGCTACATCTTCTCATGATGTAGGTTCAGGTTCTCAACTTCCAGATCACGCATAGATTGGTTCCCGATCTCTAGCTCAGCAGCATCAGTGGTGAGTCCTTATTCTCCGAGGAAAATAGTCTTATTATGTACTTCAGTATTTCAGTATTTTAGTTTCAGTTTTGCTAGATTTAGCTGGGGAATGTCCCAACTCTTTTAGTCAGATAGAGGCCATTTTCAGACATAGTTTGATTCAGCTTAGCATTTGGGGTTGATATTTCTCTTGTATGAAACTCTCAAATTTGATATATTCAGTTTTAGAATAGGTATTCCCCATCATTTTCATTTACATGATATATAAGCTTCCACATTAGTTATTATTATTCTTAGTATGCTAATGTCATGCCAGCAGGTTAGCTTGGGGTAACTTGTGATCCTAGGTCCCGTGTCTGCGCTCGGGGTGTGACAGTTTGCCCTTATTTTCCAACCAACAATTATTTCAGCTCACTCAAGATAAAAAAGGTCTTTTCAAGGCTTGTAACGGGGCTAAGTGTAAAGGTACGGTCAATTAGGCTCAATGGTTGTAATCCTCATGCAATGTGGTGTGAACAACACTTCCTTTCCTTTTCTTCATCATTTTTCACTCATGCTCAAAAGTCACCCCATTATTCACTTTCCATGGAGTGCTGGACTGCCCATTTCTTGTTACATTTTCACATCTTTATTCCTCAACTTCTTTATTCGTTTTCTTTTTCATTCTTTTCTTCTTTTTCTCTTTTTCTCTTTTTTTTTTGTATGGAGGGGTTCTATCTTTCTCAAAACCATGGATCAAAGGGGGCTTCTTTGCACTTCTTGATTTACCTTCTCTTTTCACCACACCCCCAACTTAGGCTTTTGGCCTAAGTTGGCTATTCAAACAAACTACAGATCATGAGGATTATGGGTAATGGATAAAGAAAGGTCACATTTTGCATCAAGTTTCTTCCAAGAAAAAGGGTAAGGCTCAAAAGGTGTTCAAGCGAAGTTCACACACTCACAAAGTAGGCCACAAAAGAGGTATAATGTTAAAATGTTTCACTCTTTAAAGTTGCCTAAGATCATTTCAAGAGATTGCATCACTTAGTCAACCGGGCCAACGGGGCAAATTCTAGGTGTCATCACACATGGTTCACAGTAAGCTCATCACACACGGTTCACGGTAAGCTCATCACACACAAGGCATTGACACCAATGTCAAACAAAAATCCACACTCTTGCTAGTGTACAATGATCATCACAAGAGACTCAATTTGATAATTGGCTAGTCACAATGAGATGCAAAAAGTTCACATATTGCCTATGCAACTTCATTTGGCCTCATTGTAGCAGCATATTCATTTTTGTTCGATTATGAGCACTATTCAAGTCATTGGTATTGATCAAGACCGATACTCAAATTTGCAAGAGAACAACCACACATTCAAACACAAACAAGAGGTGGCACAAAATTTTTCAGAAGGGTCCAAAAATAATTTACAATTAAAACAAGGGGTCACAAGCTCAATCATGCACAAAAACAGTGCTAAACATAATATATAGCTCAAAAACCCAATATATAACCAAAACATTAATCACAAAATGTGGGCCTCACCCCACCACAAAATCAAAAGCTATTTGCCCTCAAATGCAAGTAAAATATCCAAAAATCAATAAAAATAAGACAGAGTGGGAGGTAAAGAGGGATCCTGTCTAAACAGTCACTCCATCTATCTGGGCATCAGTTCCAGTGTAGTGCTCTAAACTTGGGCATCAGTTTCTGGAGTCACCTCAGAAGTAATACCAGCTCCATTAGGGCCTGCCCTGGATGCCTCTGTCAGCATTGTTTGAATCACCGACTGTACAATAGTCTTCTCCAGATCTGGCAGGTCTCCATATATTCTCTTCTCTCTCATCTCAATCTGGTCCTCGTCGGTCTCTGTCGACTCATCAACTACTATGTCATCCATTCATACATCTACAGTGGTAGCCGGTGGAATCTCAGATGTAGGAGGAGCATCCTCTGTCTCAGCTACCTCAAATAAGGTGGTGAAGTCTGTACACTTGAGGTAGTCCACATCTTTCCTTAGATTTGAAACCTCGGCTCTCAAAGCTGTCACCTCAGAAAACTCCCTTTGTCTACTCTCACAAGTCGTGACTCTCGCAGTCAAATCATCAACGAAAGCCAGAGGGAGGGGGTCAGTGTAGCCAAAATAGCAGCCTCAATCATCCATGGCACAACAACCTCCAATCTAATATCCCTCACATCCACCGAGTGGGGAAAGTGCCCCATATTTAGGAACATGTCCTGAGTGATCTTAGTGGGTTGGGCTGAGGTAGAAGCACCTGGAGCCTGTGAAGAAGAAGTAGGAGCAGATGTACCTAAAGGGCCGGAGGGTGGAGTAGGCAAAGATGCCTCTACAGGTATCAAATTAATGTCCACCTCCGAGGATGTATCCACCGGAGTTGCTCTCCTTCTGTCGGCCTCCTCTCGTGTGTATTCGGCCTTTATACACCTGATATTTGTGGACAAGGAGGGAGTAACCTCAATATCTCTAGTCACATCCCGGGGCACTCCAGCACACCGACATAATTTTGTGATCAAGATTGGGAATGGTAGGAAGTTTGCCTGTGATTGGCCCTCATGGCCATCTCCTGCTCAATAAGAAGTCCCAGGTTGATGCTTCTCCGGGATATGATCGACCCAAGGCAGGCATCCTTAGGGTGGCTGATGTGAGGCTAAAAATACATATTTTTAATCATTATTTCCTCACATTTATTATTTATATTTGTCCTTTTTGAGCATCAATTTTATGAATTGTGCTAAGTGGGATAATTTATTTGTAGGATTAAATTGGTGGAAAAATGAAGAAGTTTGGAGCTAAAATGAATTAAAGATGGAAGGTTGAAGAAGGAAATCAAGCAGACAGCTTAATGAATAAAATTATATATATAAGGAAACGGCGGCTGAAATTGAGGAAATTGAAATTTGATGCTTGCTGCTGCCACGTGGCAGCAAGTGAACAGCATACAATTTATATTGAGGCGGCAGCAACATAGCTCACGCGGTCGGAGAAAAAGGAATCCAATTCCTTTTGGTTTTGGATTCCTAATTTAATTTGGACTCAATTATTTTATTTAGGGTTTTCTATATCTATAAATAGTGCATAGAAATAATTATTTGAGGAAGGGGAAAGAGGCCAAGAACCAAGATACAAGACACAATATAAATTTTCTTCTAGCTTTGGAACTTTGGGAGAGCCGCCGTGGAAGCCGGAGAATTGTGGTTTATTCTTTATTCTCCTTTATTATTTATTTGTATTCATGCTTAATAAAAGATAGTTTAGCTATTGTTCTTAACTTTTTTATGATTAACACAAGCATATTTATTTTAATGAATTTTGATTGTGTTTTTGAGATAATGAGTAGCTAACTTTCATAACTAGGGTTGTGGGAACCATAAGCGATTAACAAAGTATGAATAATAACTAAGCAATTCTTGAATAGTGTTTTGCATGCATTGATAATTCTTTCGTTTAGAAGTCTTTTTAACGAGTGCACGCGTTAGAACTCGCCTTGTTGCTACT
>JAJONQ010003142.1:0-20162 GCA_036250385.1 Solanum microdontum | reverse complement strand
AGGGAAACAAATTAAGGAAAGTTTGTTCAGGCACGCGTCTTCGTTCCACGAGACTGACTTACGGACCGTTGATGGATCTACGGTCCGTAAGTCCCTTCCGTCAGCCAGGACTTAGAAAATATTTCAGCTTCCAAAAATCAGCTTCTCTGAAGCAAATGACGGACTTGCAGTACGGACCGTAGATCGATCTACGGTCCGTCAATCCCCTCCATAGCTCTGCACTTAGAATCTTCAAAAATCAGGTACTGGAACCCTCGCAGTCTCATTCTACGGATCGATTAGTAGATTGATCTACGGACCATCAATGGCCATTGTGGTTCCACACATGGTCAGATTTCCCTGATTTGTCATCCGTACCTTGCCTGCTGATCTATGGTCATCACCTACGGACCGTCAATGGACCTACGGTCCGTAGATCACCTCCGTGAATCCCTTTTTTCTGCATTTTTCTCAACTGTCTCCATACTTCTGCGCCTGAACATCTTTCCTACAAAAATATAATAAAACACATAAAAACCAATACAAAAAGGCCCAAGACACACACAACTTGTAAGTGAAATGTATTAGAAATACCGTAAACTCACGGTATATCACTGACCCACTCAGCTCACTCTCCATCTGTAGCAATGTAACTCGCCAGATAATGTAATACGGTCTCCCTTTTCTCTGCACTACGCTGGAACTCCCCGCTCTGCACAATGTCCCATCTGTAGTCAAGCACAGCCGTGTTGAGTTCCGAAGTGCGGGATGGACCATAGAGGAACCGGCGAATGGTGGTCTCAAATATATCCACAGAAAACCCACGAACTAGTGTAGCTGTGAGTGCTGCCTGGGCTGTAGGCTTAGCGTTTCTGTGAATATAGCCTCGCAGGGTGGCTGCGTAGGAAGCATAGAACTCCCTCACGATCTCCTCGCTATATGTCCCTGGGTCCAGGGTTATCCACTCACACTTATGTTGTTGGAAGAGCCAGTGGATGTCGGGCATGGTATGCAAGCTGCTTGTGAGTGCCCTGCGCTCCTCTGTAATCATCTGGGCCTTCCTATTCTTCTCAGTCTTCATACCGACATCCCTATATATCTGCCACTGACCCTCAACGCACCATCTATTAGGCTCCTCAGCAACCGGAGAAGAGTCAGCGTTTGGTGGCAGTAGAATATCCCCTACACTAGTAGCCCCATCAGACGAGGCAACCCTACAATGTGAACTCGATCCTATTGCGAAGCCAGAAGTAGACCCGGAAGCAGAGGTAGACTCAGAGCCGGAAGCAGAGGTAGACTTAGAGCCGGAAGCAGACCCAATCGATGATCCGATCAGTGTATCCGGGGTGCTGTGGGGGATGTCTTTCCAGTGGGGGGGACATATTTGGGGTCATTCTTCACATTAGTATCTTTGTCAATTAGCCGGCGGGTTGGTGTCGTTGATTTGGACCTGCCCTTTCTGGCAATAGCTGAAGCGTTCTTCAGAGCCATGGTACCTGTGGAGGATGAATTAGTATCAATATAATCCCATAATACACTCGAAACAAATTAAGAACTAAGAATGAACAAAAACAAAAAAAATTTAGACAGTTGCTTCAGTGACCACCTACGGTGGGTACCTAAAGTCCGTAGGTTGACCTACGGTTCGTGGATCCCCTTCATAGGTCAAAAGTCCCTGGCAGCGGCACCAAAATTTGATACGCTCAAATTACACCTCCCTAAAGAAGTATAAGCAATAGTTATCAAGTAAAGAACCCAACTTGGAGATTGGGGTCGATCCCAAGAGGAATAAGGTTTAGACTTAAACTAAACTTACTATTATATTCTTTTAGTCAACTTATTTCCGAGACAAGTAAGTAAAGGGGGGGGGATTTTTGCAACAAATACTTGATTGTTGTTAAGTAACAAGTGAGCAAGATTCGAAATTTAGTTGTTATCAATAAGAGAAAGTAACTAGGGTGTATGTGTTCCCTATAAGCTCATAACGTGGTAATCTTAGTAATAGATACTTTCCTAGTGTATCACATGCACAGTGGTAAGTTATGTATCTCAAATTCCTTGGTCCGACAACTAGAGAATTTCACCCCGCACCTTAGTCTGGCTACGTGTGTATAATTTACTAACCCTTACCTTTACCTCATATTAGACATCACATCAATGTATGGCTTAGTTTTCACCCTCGCACCAATTGACATTAGACTATTAGATGGTATCACACTAAATCTATGTTGATAATTATTTTCTCATTAACTACCTCTTTGATCCGGTAAGTAGCAACAAGGTGAGTTCTAATGTTTGTAACCTCTAAAAAGACTTCTAAACGAAAGAATTGTCTATGCATGCAATAACACTCTACAAGAATTACTTAGTTACTATTCATGCTTTGTTAATCGCTCATGGTTCCCACAACCCTACTTGTGGATTTAGTTACCCATAGTAGCAAGAACGCAATTCATATTTGTAGAAGAAGAATTCATGAGCATACATAATGAGAAGAAGAAATCCAAAAACCCAACTTGAATTTCAAAGTTAAAATCTTCAAAACAAACTTAGGAAATCAAGAATTGCTAGAGTCGCAAGTTAATCTCCAAAGCCAAAAACTAGAACTAAATTAATAGTGTCTACCCTCCAAAATCGAGGTTTACATGCCCTATATATAGAAAAACATGTCCCAAATAAAAAGGAAACTAAATAAGGAAATAAATTTTCTTGACGGGGTTTCAATCTACGACACTAACCTACGAACCGTGGACTGACCTACGGTTCGTAGGTCCCTTCGGTGGTTTGGGACTTGGGCAATTTTCCAAAACTCAAAATCTCCAACTCTTAGTAACAATTGACGAATCAGCAGGACGGACCGTGGTTCGATCCACGGTCTGTGGACCCTCCTCTGTAGCTCCATACTTAAACTTTTGAAATCAGGTACTGGAACCCCCTTCTATAAATCATTTGATGGAACTATAGGATGGGCCGTAGGTCGACCTACGGTCCGTCATTTGTAATCGTGGTTCCACACTTGGTCAAGAATTCCCTAATTTTCCTTCAAGCCTTGCCTGTCTATCTATGTCTACCACCTACGAAACATGACTGGACCTACGGAACGTGACTGGACCTACGGTTCGTAGGTCACATTCGTAGATGCCCTTTTTTGCACAATTCTTCAGTTGTGTCTCTCTACTTCCACGTCTGAATTTATTTCTTGCAAACATGATAGAAACACATAATACCAATACAAAATAGACACACACAACTCTTAATTGAAATGTAGTAATAATACCATAAAGTCACGGTATATCAGGATGTCATCTTCAAGTCTCGTGGTGCACTCTAGAACAACGTTAATGGCAGGAAAATTGCATTGAACCCTCTTTCCCCGGACAACTACATAGTCAACCGGTTTAAATACTACCGCCTACTTCTTTCTTTGTGGTATCAAGGCACTGTATGCACTGTAGAACTCTCTAACCCAACTTGGAATATACAGGCCACTGGGTTTTGTGAAGAGCTGGAACTTATGAGACTTCACACAACTCATAATATCGGGGTACATATCAATTACCCCATCCGTGGACAGACGCTTCTCCTCAAAGATCATCCTCATCCCCTCTGCCTTTAATTTGTTCATAGACTTGGGAGGAGGACCCTAAACCGGTGGTGCTAGGACTACAGCCTGTGTTGGAGCTGGAGGAGGAGAAGGAGCGGAGGGCTGAGGATTCCTGATCCTAGACGGATCATTCATCATTTTTTATCGTAGCTCTTCCCTCTGGGCTGCTACAAGCTCATCATCATTAGAAGCTGCAATCTTGGGTTCCTGGTGCTCACCTTCACTTTCAGAAGTGGGGAGGTGAGTGGTGTAGATGTCTTCACTGTCGGAGTTGTCCTCCGGTGACGATAGTTCTTTTCCTTCCCACCAGATGTGGGAAGTTTGGTAGCTTTAGCCCTGGATGCAGTTGCATCCTCATGTAGTGATATGCCCTTATCTTTCCTTCGGGGTGGCATGTTTCTACCTGCAACCTTAGGTCTAGCCATGACTGCAAAACATTGAGAAAAAGTTAAAAACAATTCAACTAAAATCACAGAAGAACAGTTGTAGACAGACTCGCCGAACCAGTCGGCGAGTCACCGAATCACTTTGGCGAGCTAGGTCGGGCTCACCGAAAGGATTGGCTCTAAAATTTTGGCAAGTCGACGATGGGAAGGCCTTTCAACAAAACGCCAACAGCAATCGGCGAGGAAAGCTTAGCCCACCGAAAGTTAAAGTGCAATTTAAGCTACAGGGGTGCAGACAAAAGGCGAACAAGAGGACTTTCAGCGAGTCGCTGACGTCCTGTGGCAACCTCAAGATTATCGCCGAAAGTTACAGAGTCAAACATTAAGTATATCAAAGTATATCATGAAATTAAAGGTGAGGTGGGAATCTTCAGCGAACCACCGAGTGGTTCAGCGAGCTTGACCGAGCTTGCCAAACGACCCAATGTACCTACTTCCAACCCAACTTCTCGAATTCAACCCCGCAACCCCCGAAAACAAAATCAAAGCATGCACTACTCAAATTAAAACAATACCCATAACACCCATTACCCCAGGATACTCAGACTTCTCCCAGTTTTGCGAAATCTGGCCAATTGACGACTTTTGCCCTTAAGAATAACGTCACCCACTCTATGATTCGGCAAATTATGTCGTTTGGCACGAAGACAGGTTACTCAGACTTCACCCAACTAAACTCAACAACTTGCAAGCACAACCCCACAAGATTTAATCAATTTTGAGGCATAAAATTATGGGATTTCCACATTCAAAACACTACGGGCAAGATTATCAAATTAAAACATGCATTCAAATAAACTAATCCTATCAGAGAGTCCCAGCACACAACAAGATAAAATCATTTGCATCAGAGTACAAATTCGACAAAAATAAACTCGGAGATCGAAAATCCAACCTTTAATGCCGATTAAAATAAGATTGAAATACTAGGCGGCAATGTAATCCTCTCTGAACACAAATCAAGGAAAAAAATATGGTAGAAAAGCAAGAAATATGGAAAATACTAAGCAGGTGTGAGTTTGGGAAGTTTAAAAGTGAGGGAAAGTGAAAGAGTTCAAACTTTTAAACCTTTGGCCTTAAAAACCGTCCAGTTCTCGCCCATTCGGCGACATTAGTCGTGCTCGCCAACCCACTCGGCGACACTCCGAGTGGTTATTTCACACTTAAAAAGAAAGAAAATAAAACTTGGGTTGCCTCCCAAGCAGCGCCTTGGTTAACGTCGTGGCACGACGCAAGTCCACCTTCAAAACTCATTTTTTGGAGGTAGCCATAGTATCACTAGGCAACCCCCCTTGTTGTCTCAGGTTTAGATGAGACGATATATGACCCGTTTAGGTCTCCAACTGTTTGATCGACACTGAATGGGAGGTGACGGTCTGGCTAAGGGTCGACACATCTTCTTTCATTTCTTTTAAAATCTTGTCTCACCCCTCAACTTTGTTGAGGATACGAGAAAGCATATCCTCAGACCGACCACCTTTCAAATCCTTTGGTTTTGGCGCTCGTGGGGAGGCACATATCTATCTTTCTCCCCATCCTTCTAATTGGGATTTCGGTCCCTCCATTCTTGATCACGATCCTTCCAACCTTCATCCTTATTCCAACTTTGGTCACCACCCTGCCTCGGGTAGTTTGAATGATAACCACTGTCTTGGTTGGTTAGGAAATTCACTTCTTCATTATACAAGGCCTCAAACTTAGACTCATCCAACATAGCACACCCGACACCCATGGCATTGACATTTCGAGCACCAGCTCCCATGACATATTTAGACAAAATGTCAAGTTGTGTCATGATCTTAGCCATGTTCTGGTCCCTCTCTTGCTCTTTCTCCATCTTCTCTTTTGTTAGTTTAAACGTGAGGTGGGAGACCTGGTCTTCATGGGTATACCACGCCCTGTTTATGGTAGTGATGCCATCCAAGAATTGAGCCTCCCATAAGGTTGTTGCATCAAACCTCCCAGAGAAAGTTTGTCAGTAACACCCTTATTTACCGAGTCAAGACTCTAGTAAAAATACTGCAGCAACATATTATCAGGCAAGCCATGGGTTGGGCATTGAAGCACCAACTTCTTGAATCGCAGCCAAGTTTCATAAGTTGGCTCACCTTCTAGACGCTTGAAGCTCTGAATGTTATCCCAAAGAGTCATCATCTTCGAGGGAGGGAATAATTACACTTGAAATGTGGTGACGAACTCCTCCCAAGAAGTGATTTATTCACGTGGCAATTCAGCCAGCCACTTACATGCCTCCCCCATCAAAGAGAACGGGAGCAACCTCAACCGGATCGACTTTTAGGAGATGTTCTTGAAGGAGAACGGTACGCATACATCCGCGAAGTTTCTAATATGCTCATGGGGATCCTCATGAGCCAAACCACTGAAAAGCCCATTTAATTGCAAGAGTTTCAATATAGTACTCGTGATGTGGAACACCGCATTCCCTTCGGCCGGAGGAAAGCGAATGGCACCAATACCTCCCATGAGATGGGGGTCATTAGCATGAGGCTCGTTGACATCGTTGAGGTTTCCGATGTCATATTGATGGTCACCATTGCTGCCGTTCACACTCATATTTCTTGTTTTAACACCCAAACAAGCAAAACAAAACTAAAATTAAGTAAGTAGCACTATAATTAACAACAACAAAATCCAACTTAACTAAAAATTCTCAAATAACACTACTCCCCGGCAGCGGCACCATTTTTTATTAGCGTATCAAGACACTTCGTCCAATACTAAGTGCCAACGATCGTTATGTAGTAATATAACCCAACTAAGTGAGTTGGGGTCATGTCCCAAGGGAGTGGTTTGTAATTAAGAATTAATAGGCAAGTAAGAATATGCTCAAGTCAATCATAGCTAAAACCATTTATGAATAAAAGCATGGTTCAAATTTGGGGTGACACAAGTGTCAAATATAATGGGGATTTAGTTTCAACTATCAGCTACAACACCAAATAACACGAAAATAGCAAGTATAAAGACGGGTTCTTGGGATGTGATTGGATTATGGGCTAAGGTAGACAACTGGGTAATTGCAATTAATAGTAAACAACTCTAAATTGGTGATTAAGCTAGACTTAAGTGGGGATAAACTTTATCTCAAACAATTTACCCCGAACCAAATTGGTTTCTATCAAACACCAATAAGCAGCAATTAATCACAGCCTACGCTTTAGTCCATTCACTCTCTCGAGCTGAATGTGTGGAAAAAGGTTTAGGGTTAACTCTCTTGAGCTAAACCCATAGCAACTCAATACCCACAGACCATTGATTCAGTAATTTTGGTTTTGAAACCTCTCCCTCGAGCAAGCCAAAAATACGAAGTTAAGATTGTATTTGCAACTACAACCCATTAAATTCAACCACAATTACTGAACGATATCACCTTTAAATAGCAAATAAACTATTAATTAACAATACCCAGTAGTTAAATCAACCCATAATCACATAATCACACCCCAAAAATTGGGATTTAGCTAGACATAGTAAAAAGGTAGAAATCGTTACCAAATTGTGTTTCCATCAACTGGATAAGATTAATATTGTCTTTACAGATGTCTAATATGAAGAATCTTCAACACCCACTTCCAATTTCTTAGAAATGAAAATCTTCAAAGCTAAGTAGAAATATCTATAAACTCAGTTCTAAGCACTCAAACTTGAAAACTAAATCATAACACTGATAAAAACTAAACTGCCTACTAAACTAAGAATTTAAAAACATATTTATAGTTGCCCAAAACTATGATGTGAAGGACTATTCGGCGCAATAAGTCGGGATCGCCGATCCACTCGCGATCTGTTCTTTGGTCAATTTCATCGCCTTTTTTCTTTGGCCTTCAGCATCTTCAGGTTTTGTACTTTGGGCGATATGGTACTGCATCCGGAACCGTTCGGTGACTCACCGACTGCTCCTTTCTATCGTCGACTTGATTTTCTCCTTTAGGGCTTGACACACTGGAACATTAGATGAGATCATGGCTATTCGGCGACTCACCCAATGGGTTACGCGATCCTCAGGCTTTCTTTTCTTCATTCTTTCAATTTCCTTGTTCTTTTTTGCTGAATAGTGTCCATGCTTTGTTCCTCAATCCAAATACCTGAAATTCAAGGATTTACATCAGTTATTGGAATAAAATATGCATTTGAGAACACTAAAACTATTAAAATGAAGCCCTAAATAAGTATAAATCGTGAACTCATCACCTACCAACCATGGACCTAGTCGACGGACTGTGGTCTCACCTACGGTCCGTCTTGGTAGACTGTCATTTGTGGTCAGAAATCATGATTTTGGGGCCTCAAACCATAGACCCTCCAACCATGGACCGTGGTCTGACCAACGGTCTGTTATTTAGGTCGTGGTCTTGAGTCCTCAGACCACTGTTTTGCAGACCAACCATGGACTACACCTACGGTTCGTGGTCCTTTCCACGGGCCAGCGTAGGTTGTACCTACAACTTCTAGAAATTAGTCTCATTTCCCCTTTTCGGATAGGGGGCATTACAATATCTCCCCCTTGGGATCATTCGTCCTCGAATGAGATTCAAACTGGTTCTAAAAGATTAAGAATGGAATTAGCAACCTAACCTAACAATGCAAATAAGGTAACCAAGGACGAATTATCGACTCCAATCTAGGACATTCTCAATACATCATAAGAGGGGTGAAACTAACTCTATCAGCCCATCATGCATGCAATGCCCATATACAAGGAGGAAACGTCAACTCCATGCTAAACATACTCAATGCATCATAAGGAAGTAGAAACTACATCTAAAAATCCAAAATGCATGAATTTTCAAAATTACTCATGTTCAAGGAGGAACTACCTTCTCCAAGCTAAAAACATGTTCAACATAATTTCATGGAGCTCGTATGCAATTCATTCTCAAAAAGCATAGCTAAATCATGTTCATCAATTCATCTTATGAAGTCTATATGCAACTGATACTCAATGCAGAAAAACATGAGGAAAATCAATCATATAAACTCATTTTCTTTCAAAACACAAGTTTTCATAAACATGCATAACATAAGGAAATCAGGGAAACACATAAAACACATGACTCCAAAACAAAGAACAAACCAAGAGGAACCCATTACCTCAAGCTAGAGTAGGAGTAGAAGGAAAAAGATGAGGATATCATGACATAATATTGGCCTCGGCCTTCCAAGTAGCACCCTCAACTAACTGATTCCTGCACAACACTTTCATGGAAGCTATTTCCTTATTTCTCAACTTCTTAACTTGCCGGTCTAGAATCTCTACCGGAACTTCATCATAAGAAAGACTCTGCTGAACTCCCAAACCTTCTAAGGAAACTATGGATGTCGGATCACCAATACATTTCTTCAACATAGAGACATGGAAAATTGGATGCATCGATGCCAACTCATTTGGCAAATCTAGCTCATAAGCAACCTTACCAACACGCCTCAAAATTGGATATGGGCCTACATATCGGGGACTATGCTTCCCCATTATACCAAACCTCATTACACCCTTCATAGTTGAGTTTTTCAAGTAAACCCAATTGTTAACATCAAACTTTAGATCCCTTCTTCTCACATCGACATAGGACTTTTGCCGACTTTGATCCATTTTCAACTTTTCCCTTATAAGCCGAGCTTTCTCCATGGCCTCTTGTACCAATTCGTGATCTATCAAGGAAACTTCACTCACTTCAAACCATCTTATAGGAGACCTACACCTCCTACAATATAAGGCCTCAAATAGATCCATACCAATACTCGAGTGATAGTTGTTATTGTATCAAACTCAATCAATGTAAAATTGTCACGACCCGAGAGCACCCCCTAGTCGTAACACGGTGTACTCGACCTCAAAAAGGTCTAATACAAGCCTCTTAGCTCATTCATTGCATAGACAATAGAAAATAGTGCGGAATTAAAACTTTATTTACAACCAACTATTTAAAATCTCATTAAACATCTTTCAAAGACATAGCGGAAGACTAAGTCTCACATGGCCATCCTTGGACAAACATTCAAGATAGGGTCACGACCATTTATATAATCCAAAATGCTAAAGTCTATTACAAGGGTCTCAATACAAAACTAGAAACATAGAATCGTTGTCCTCGAACATATGAGGACATACCAAGATAGGTCTTGAGAGAACTTCTAATCCCAAGCTTCACTAGAGAATAGCTATCACTTGCTGGAACCTACACCTTGTAGAAAATAAAGAATGGGGTTAGCACAATTAAGCACTAAGTATGATGACCATGCAAAAACATCCTAAAAGGGATATTTAAGTTCAAATCATACTTGTATGCCATTTTTGATAAAATCTTCATAACATGATATTAAGGAATAATAATCATCTCATTCAATATATAAAGTCTCATACATCACATTTAGGCAAGAACCGCAAATAACCCATAAGTACATACATCATTAAGCCATTCAACCTCTTAGGACCTCTATCTAAAGTTACTCTAAGACACACCTAAGTAAGACATGAAGTGGCCATCCATACAACCTCTTCATACCACACCTAGGTATTCCTTAAGGCTACAATAGAAAAGAACCTTTCCATTTATACACAACATGCTAAGTAATCATTTCATCAATATAAGCTACTCATTCATCATTTCATTCAGACAATAAGTCAACATCTTTATTAAGACATTTAGGACACATTCATTCCTTTAGAGGACTTTCACTCATTAGCCATTAAGGCTTAGGGAACTCACTTTAGTATCTTCAAAGTGTACTCGTGCCATGTGTAGATAGCATCCCATACTACTACCTACACGTTGTAGAGCCTATCCAATGACTAGAGTGCACATCCCACATGATGGGAATAGGCATTAACTGACATAGACCATGAGAGCTAGACATGGAATCTGGTGTTCTACTTGCCTAAGGTAGAACTAGATGATATTGTAGCGTTGGTGTAGACCACTAGCTAATATATCTCCTATGTGGGCACATAGTTCTGGGGTAGGAAGATGTTCATTGGAACTCTATCCTATCATTGGGAGAGTTTCCATCTAACGCTATCCACTCGGTGCTTAGCCTTCATTCCCATAGAGTATTTCATTCACATTCATTGTACTTGAGAGGGCTACCAATACTAGGTCTACTGACCCAAAGTACATTACACAAGAAAGGATCCTTTCACTAGGTCTTCCGATTCAAGGTACATTAAGGATAGTTCATGACTTTCCAAGAAGGGTACCTTTTACATTGGGTCTACCGATTCAAGGTCACTACTAATTCATTCATGAAAGGGTACCTATACTAGGTCTACCAATTCAAGACATCAATCACACTTCATGGAGGGGATAACACATTTGGTCTACCTGTCCTAAGATACATTCATCACATAACATTCAATTACGCAAGGAGGAGGATGCCTTAGGCCTACTAAATTAATGTGCAAAATTACATTACAATACTAGGAGGACCTTTCACATTAGATCAACCTCATACATGATCATTAAGAGAGAACATACTTTCCATCACAATACAATAATACTGCACACAAGATCATCATTAAGATCACATAAACACCTTTACATTATACAACCATCTATACAATAACATGATAACACTTCAATTCACCATATAATGCCTTCATGGCCATAATCACATCACATTCAATATATAACCACCTCCACCTTTCAAGTGGATCAATCCATACAAGAACAATTTTACTATAACATGAAGTTAGGTCAACTTACCATTCTCCAAAGCCATAATCACCATTACTCAAATCCCCAACAATTCACCATATTTAGGTATAGACAACAATAGAAATCAACAATACAATTCAATCTAAGAACAATTCCATCATCATCCAAGCATAACCATAAAACCCACTTCATAAGCCAAATTTAGGAGTTTAGTGAAATCACAGGTTCATAGAGTTTTTCATCTTAAAATCATCAATTAAACATCAACATGATCATATCTTATCAATAGAAATCTTTTGATGCAAGAACCCATGAGTTTGAGTAAGAATTAGGGCTTTTCATAAACATTAGAAACTTGAAAACTATTTTGAAATTGACTCTAGGGTGAAGCTTGCCCTAGATAAAAGATCACCATACCTTAACCTTGATGAACCCAAACGAAATTGAAGAAGAAACCCTTGAAAATCCACAGCCCTAGCTTGATCTTCACCCTGACCTTCAATGGAGTTCTAGAGAGAACCTTTTTGGGAGAGAAGGGTTTTATTTGAAGAATGAATTCTAAATAAGGAAATTATAGTTTTAATATACTTAAAATACCTAAAAGTACACAAAATAACCATCCAAGTATTTAATTGGCCAAGGGTGGAATTTACCAAATCACCCTTGGCTTGGCCGTGTCACTTGACAGCTTGCAGGTGCGACCTACGACTACACACTTACGGACCATAGGTGGAGTGACGAGTCGTCATGTTGGCTCGTTGTTTGTGACAAATACTTGGCCATGGGAACTAAGGATCCCTAGGCTAAGTCTTGACTTATGGAGGTAGACTTACGGGCCGTAAGTGGACCTACTGGCCGTAAGTCATGGCCGTAGATCACCAATTTTGGCAGCTTGGAGGTTTTAACTTAGGGTCCTCCTCAAGGACCCTTAGGGTGGTCCTTGGGGAGTCGTACCCGGACGTTTAACCCCTACACATGTCCATCTAGGTGCTAGGGTCACTACTACCAGTTTTAGACCTCAACCACACAACAATTTCAACAACAACACATTAGAACACACTAGCACCAAAAGACTAGTTTTCGAACGTCATGGCCGTTTCTTGGCTTTTGACCTAAAAACACTTCTAACTAAACTTAAAAGCCAAAACTCATAATTGTAACAAGTTACCAACTTCTAAAACACATATGAGGTTCTAGATCATCCTACTTCATTTTTAGGGTCATTACAAAAATGGTCATCCCAATTACCCTTAAAATCTATTAGACAAGCCCTTAACATATCTTCCAAATTTTGGATAGTACGATCCACTTGGCCATCGTTTTGGGGTTGAAAGGACATGCTTAAGCTTAACACTAGTACCAAGACCCTTCTAGAAAGACTTCCAAAACTGAGAAGTGAACTGGGTACCGCGATCGGAAATAATGGATAAAGGCACTCCATGCAACCTTACCATTTCTCTCAAATACAACTTGGCATAGTCCTCCACCATATAAGAAACTTTGACGAGAAGGAAATGAGTTGATTTCCTCATCCAATCTACTATCACCCAGATCGAATCATGTTGTCGCTGGGTGTGAGGAAAACAAACTATAAAGTCCATGTTCAAGTCTTCCTACTTCCAAGTAGGAATGCTAATGTCTTAGGATAAACCTCCCGGTTTGTGATGCGCAACTTTCACCTGTTGGAAGTTTGGACACTTAGCCACAATTCCCGCAATATCCTTCTTGATCCCATTCCACCAATAGACCTCCCATAAATCATGATACATCTTTGTGCCTCTCGGGTGAATGGAATATCACTAACTATGGGCTTCTGCCAATATGTTCCCTCAAGTCATCCACATTTGGAACACATAACCTACCTTGGTATCTAAGTACACCATTTTCCCCTTAGGAGAAAGCCTCAAGAGATTTCTTAAACGCCGCCTCTTTCAATTCTACCAAAATTGGATCAAGACCTTGCTTGGCTTTCACTTCCACTGCAAAAGACGATTTGAAACTATTGTGAACCATAACACCACCCTTTGTGGAGTCCACTAGTTGAACACCTAATTGATCCAATCTATGAACATCTCAAACCAACTCTTTCTTTTCATCTTCAATATGGGCAACACTACCAATAGATAATCGACTAAGAACATCTGCTAACATTAGCTTTACCAGGGTGATAAACAACACTCATGTCATAATCTTTCAGTAACTCAAGTCACCTTGTTTGGCGAAGACTTAGATCTTTCTGATTCAACACATATTATTAACTTTTGTGGTCGGTAATCACATCTACATGTGCTCCATACAAATAGTGTCTCCAAATCTTTAAGGCAAAAACGACCGCATCTAACTCAAGGTCATGAGTAGGATAATTCTTCTCATGGATTTTAAGTTTCCTTGAGACATAGGCAATAACTTTCAAATTTTGCTTAAGTACACACCATAGCCCAATTCTTGAGGCATCACAATAAACCACAAAACCATATGTCCCTTCCGGTAAGGTCAACACCGGAGTGGAAGTAAGTTTATGTTTCAACTCTTGAAAACTCTTCTCGCACGCTTAGGATCATATGAACTTAGCCTTCTTTTGAGTCAAAGCCGTCAAAGGAGAGACAATTGAAAAGAAACCCTCCACAAACCTTCTATAGTAACCGGCTAAAGCTAAGAAACTTCTAATATCCGAAAGAGTTAGAGGTCTAGGCCAACTCTTGATCACATCCGTCTTCTTAGATCTACCTCAATACCCTTACTTGAAACAATATGTCGAAGGAAAGCTATGGACCTTAACCAAAATTCACATTTGCTAAACTTTGGAAAGAGTTGTTGGTCCTTAAAAATTTGCTACACGATCCCCAAATGATCAATATGCTCATCTTTACTTCTTGAGCATATCAAAATATCATCAATGAACACAATCACAAACATGTCAAGGTTTTAACTAAACACCCTATTCATCAAATCCATAAACTCCACTGGATCATTAGTCAACACAAACGACATTACCACAAACTCATAATGTCCATACCTAGTTCGAAAGGCGTCTTCAGAATTTCATCATCTTTCACCCTCAATTGGTGATAACATGATCGAAAATCAATCTTAGAGAAATAACTTGCTGCTTAAAGTTGGTCAAATAAATCATCTATCCTTATAAGAGGATACTTATTCTTAATGGTCACCTTTTTCAACTGTCGATAATCGATACACATACGAAGAGAACCATCTTTCTTTCTAACAAACAACATTGAAGCACCCCATGGAGATATACTCGCTCAGATGAAACCCTTATCTAACAAATCTTTCAATTGTTCTTTCAACTCCTTAAGTTCTGCCAGAGCAATACGGCAAGGAGGAATATAAATAGGTTGCATATCTGAGAGAAGGTCAATGTCGAAGTCTATTTCACGCTCGGGAAGAATACCGGGTAAGTCATCTGGGAACACTTTCGAAAACTCATTAACAACGGGGACCGACTCGAAAGTAGGGGTTTCAGAATCCACATCCCTCACCCTAACTAGATGGTATATGCAACCCTTAGAAATCATCTTTCTAGCTTCAAGATAAGAGACAGACTAACCCTTATGAATAAAATTTCCCCCCTTCCACTCTAGGACAGGCTCATTTGGGAAATGAAACTTGACTACAAGAGTTCTAGAATCAATAGAAGCCTAACATGAGTGCAGCCAATCCACACCCAAGATAACATCAAAATCTAGCATATCAAGCTTTACCAAGTCAACAAGATTAACTCTATGGGACAAGGAAATGTGAAACCTTCTATAGACCCTCTTACCCACATTAGAATCATCAACAGGAGTAGAGATAGAAAAAGGTTCTAACAACACATTCGGAAGAACATCAAACCTCATAGCCATGTATAGCGTCACAAAAGACAAGGTACCACCGGGATCAAGTAAAGCATAAACATCAAGTTGGGAAACTTTAAACATACCGGTAACCACATCGGGAGAACCTTCTTGTTCACCACGAGTCTGAAGTGCACAAAATCGGTTTTTCTTAGGAGCATTTGAACCCGCACCACTTGGAGGAGTTTGCTTGCCCTCTCTTCCTTTAGCCGTAAGCATCGGGCAATCCCTCATTTTGTGACCACTCTTACCACAACCAAAGCAACCATCTGTGTCGGCTAGGCACTTACCCTCGTGCTTCCTTCAATGAAGATCCACTACCGTTTCCTCCTTGAGGCTTTGGGTTAGACACCCTATATTTGTTGAACTTAAGAGGAGCATTGGAGGAACCTTGACCGGAAAACTTTTGTAAAAATCTAGGACGACCTTGTCCATCGGACCTTGTATGAGACAAATTTCCATCTCCGGTCTTTGCCCTCTTTACCTCTCTAGAATTTTCCTTAAACTTCTCCTCCTCAATTTGTTCTGCATGCACCATGAGATGAGAGATTTCCATGTCATTAATGAGAATGGCGGTTCGGCACTCTTTAACCACTATTTCGGACACACCCAAAATAAACTTACTCATCTTAGCCCTTGATTCGACAACTATAGTTGGAGCATACTAAGACAATTGTGAACTTTAGAGCATATTCCCTCACACTCATTCTTCATTGTCGAAGGTTAATGAACTCAAGCACCTTGGCTTCCCTCATATCAAGTGTAAAGAACTTATCAAGAAAAGTGTCCTTAAACTTCTCCAATCAAGAGGGCTCGTATCTTCCGTTCTCCTTTTTTCTATTGGTTATACCATATTTGAGCCAAACCCTTCAGTTGATAAGCGGCCAACTCCACTTTTTCCACCAGCGTAACTCTCATGATCATCAAAACCTTATAGACATCATCAATAAACTCTTGAGGATCTTCCTCAACTTTGGAACCATGAAACTCCGAAGGATTCATCCTTGTGAAGTCCCTCACTCTTGAAGCCGATGTACCCGCATTTAGGTTCAAGGGAACCACTACTTTCATATTGTCTTGGGTCGTCAAGGCTTGAGCCAACTCTTGAAAAGAATCCCTAAACTCCGCATTCGATACTTGCTCGGCCAAAGGATCAACTGAAACTTGAGGAGCTTAGGAAGGAGCTTCTTGTTCCACATTCTTCCTTTCATTCCTTTTTGTATAAGCTCTTAGAGTCGCCATATCCTAAAGAACATAAGATAAGGATTAAGAGAGAGACATTATAGAGTTAAACTTTATCGCACGACTTAAGAGTAATGAAAGAAGTGGAGTTTCCTAATCATCTTGTAGCCTCTCATTCATAAATGTGGTGTGCTTCACACTTATGAACAAACTCTACTAGACATGGCTTATGAGACATCCTAGGACCATTCTAAACCTTGTGCTCTGATTACCAAGAATGTCATGACCCAGGGGTACCCCCTAGATGTAACATGACATATACAACCCCGAAGGACTCCATACAAGGCACTTAGCTCTCATAACATAATAAATAGAACAATAAGAGTAAAACAATAGTCCAAGTCCAAAATATTTTATAAAAGCAAAGTGGAAGTCTAATACACTTGTCTAATCATAGTCATCTAATACAATAGAATGAAATTGGGTCTAGCCCATACATTATGTCCAAAAGAAATATATGAAAAGGAACTACATCAATGAAAGTCTGTCCTCAAAGCATGAGGACTCACCAAAGCTCAGAAATATCTCAAGTCAACCTCTAGCCACGAAACTGAGAAACCGGACTATCGGACCCTACATTTGAGGAAATGTAGGCAAGAGTATAAGTTAATACAAAATAATGTACCAAGTATGATAACCAGTCATAAAAAACATTTAAATAATGCTAAAAGGGACATTTCATTTCATGACATGCAATTGACCAAGCTAAAATCATGATAAGAGAGTTAGAAAACATAATACATAAATCATGGTCAATGCAAGCTAAGCTAACACCATCTTTAAAACCTTTGAAATCATATGAATTACTTCTTGAAGTAACCTTAGTTCATTATTAATGTGAGGAATTAGCCTTAACCAACATAGAGACCATGTGAGCTATAACATGATCCCCCGGTGTCTCCTACACCAAAAAGGGTTGTCCTACTTGCCAAAGTAGAGCCATGAACTTAGCTTAAGTGGATACACTAGCTAATCGACCTATGGGGGCACATAGTTAAGGGATAAGGAGATGTCTACTAGAAACCCGACCTCTACTAACGGGGGAGCTTCCATCTCATGAAATTGCTTCTAGAAACCCAGCCTTTACTACGGGAGAGCTTCCATCCCATTATCAATATCCTCTCGGTGCTAAGCATAAATGTCACGGAATAATCATTTCTTACTTGACCTCATTATTCATGGAAACTTGGACAACCAATCCAAGCTACTTTCATTAAGATAACTCTTACTCTTTGATTCAATTAGGTGAGAAATTTGTTCAACCTAAGAATACTTTCTATGTGAGAAAACATTTCACATCATGCTAGTATGTGTTTATGAGAACATCCTTTCACAACACAACATTATCGTTGGTACTTTACTCTTAAAGCACCCTTAAAATATTTGCATAGTTTTCATAAGAAAATGCATAAGTCCATAATTTACCTCTTGAGGTTCAAAACTCACTTTCAATCATCAACACTTAGAAAACATGGGTTAGATATGGATGTCATAATAAATACATGTAAAGCTTGCAATAAATGCTTGATTTCATAAAATTCTTGCTTTATACTCAAAATCCCATATCATATGACTCATAACTTGAAAACATGGGGATTACATTATTTCATGGGGAAATCATCATTAAATCATAGTATTTTATCAATTCATGCATAAGAGATCATAATTCAATCATTTATATCAATAATGCAAAGGACTCATGACAATTGAAGAAAACTCTAACTCAATTGGGATTTCTAAATTTGAAAATAGAGGAATTTGGGAACTACATGAATGGAAGGAATCCATTGATGAAACTATCATACCTTGAATCCAAAATCTAGCCTTCAATGGAGGAATTGAGACCTTGCCTTGAAACCCTAGGTTGAATCTTCTTCTTCAAATTTCTAGAGAGAAATATTTTGGAGAGGATATTTGGTTTTCTTTTGTGATTTTGGGAGAATGAAGTGAATGGGCTAATTCAGGGATTGAAAATACTTATATAGGGGTCTTAGGGAAGGGTAAAACGACATAGTATAGGAACTAATTAATTAGGAAAAGAGTCAACTGACCCTGAACCTAACTGCCAGCTTCCACCGACCTACCAACCACAGACCCCAGTCGATGGACCATGGTCAGATCTATGGTCTGTCCTAGTGGACCGTCATTGGTGGTCAGAAACCATGATTTTGAGGCCTCGAACCATGAACCATAGTCTAATCAACGGTCCGTGGGTTTCACCAGTACTTTTGAAAATTGGTGTCATTTCCCCTTTTCGGATATAGGGTATTATAGTATATTTACACTGTATTTTTAACGCCTATTTCTGCATTTACAAGCCCTTTTCTAAAAATCACCCATATTCCTCAAATTTTCATGTATATTAGCCTATAGATCTGGCGCCCGGAGAACCCAAAAAAAATTTCTCAAGAAACTTTAATTGGACCTCCGTAGTTACTTAGGGAACCTTCACGTATACTCACACATTATTTTTAATGCTCATTTCTGTATTTACAAGCCCTTTTTAAGAATCTCCTAACTTTTCCGATTTTATATTTGTTACCCATGAATCTGGACCAGAGCACCCAAAAATGTTTTTCTCAAAAAACTTTATGAAGACCTCTGTAATGAGTTGGAGACCCTTCACATATACTCACACCATTTTTTTAATGCTCATTTCCGCATTTACAATCACTTTTTTAAGACACGCTTAAATTTCTCGATTTTTCATGTGTATTAGCCCATGGATTTTGCGCCTGGAGCACCCAAATATTTTTTCTCAAAAAAATTTATGAGGACCTTCATAATGAGTTGGGGAACTTTCATGTATACTCACACCATTTTTTTAACGCCCGCATTTATAAGTCTGTTTTTAAGAATAACCCAAATTCCCCGATTTTTTTTTTGTATTAGAACATGGATCTGGCACCTGGAGCACCCAAAAATGTTTTCTCAAAAAACTGTGTGAGGACCTCCGTAATGTATTGGGGAACCTTCAAGTATACTCACACTATTTTTTAATGCCCATTTCTGCATTTACAAGCCCTTTTTTAAGAATCGCCTAAATTCCCTAATTTATCGTATGTATTAGACCATTGATCTGGCGCCCAAACCACCCAAAAAAATTTTCTCAAAAAACTTTATGAGGACCTCCGTAATGAGTTGGGAACCTTCATGTATACTCAGACCATTTTTTAACTCACATTTCCGCATTTACAAGGCATTTTTTAAGAATATCCCAAATTCCCCAATTTTTCGTGTGTATTAGCCAACGGATCAGGTACCCAAAGCACACAAAATTTTATTCTCAAAATACTTTATAAGGACCTTTGTAATGCGTTCGGGAACCTTCTGGTATACTCACACAATTTTTTAATGCAAA
>JAJONQ010003141.1:0-27376 GCA_036250385.1 Solanum microdontum | reverse complement strand
AGGAACAATAAACTAACTTTCTTTCTTTCAAGTGTTCACCAAATCTTCAAGTGTATACAATATGAACCCTTATGCCTCTATTTATAGTGTAACATAGAGGCATACAAAAGGTTAGTCATAAACATGACATTAACATGAATATAATGAGGAGGTTATGGAAGTGAAAGGTTACAAGAATAATGGTTATAAAGGTGGAGGTTATGGAGGTTATGGTTATCTTCATAATGGAGGAAAGTATGGAGTAATTTCTTGATGTAGTGGACATCCACAATCTATTATTTTATAACAAAATTTAATTATTATTTTTCAATAATTAAGAGATTTATTTGACTCTCTTCCTTCGTTTTGACTAGTAGAGATATCATAACGAATTATAGAAGATTGACTTATCCCAATCAAGTTTTGTAAAGTATTTAGTAAGAACTAACATTTCAGTATTGTTTATGTTTTTCATTAAGTATTTTTTAATTTTTTAATTTCAATATTGTTCAATAACTATAAAATGATAACTCATAAATTGAATGTGGTACTTCCCTATTGCATATATGGAGAAAAAAATGGTTTAGTATTATCTTCATTTCAAATATTTGAGGGACAAAAATATTCTAAATGAAACAGTAGAGTCATAAAATTGCTCCAAATTAAATAGTATAGCTATTAGATCGCATGCCAAAAAGAAATATCAAGTCGAATAGTTAAGCTTAGCAATCATTAGCATCTTTAAAGAAAAAATAATAATTACATTTCTGACAATTTCTCACATAGCATATCACGTGAAAAAAATATCGATATTTTTTCTCACGTCAGATGATCGTTAGGGAAGAACTGCATTTTTGAACATTGAGATAATAACAACTTTTCAAATATGAATAATAAAACAAAAGGTGTTTTTTTTCCAATAACTAACCTTCTTCCCGTAAAAAATAATAATTGTATTTCTATTAAATTATCACATAGCACACCACGTGAAAAAAATATCGATATTTTTTTCCACGTCAGATGACCGTTAGAGAAGAAGGGTATTTTCAAACCTTCAGATAATAACAACTGTTCCAATTTGAATAATAATAAAAAGGTAATTTTTTTCAATAATTAACCTTCTTCCCATAAAAAATGATAATCGTATTTCTAGCAAATTCTCACACAACACACCACGTGGAAAAATTACTGACATCTTTTTCCATGACAGATGACCTTTAGATAAGAAAGATATTTTCGAACCTTCAGATAATAACGACTTTTCAAATTTGAATAATTAAAAAAAGGTAAATTTAATTTTTTCCCCCAATAATTAACCTTCTTCCCGTAAAAAATAATAATTGTATTTCTAACAAATTCTCATATAGCACACCAAGTGAAAAAATTACCGACATTTCCACGTCAGATGATCGTAAGAGAAGAAGGGTATTTTCGAACCTCCAGACAATAACAACTTTCCAATTTGAATAATAAAAAAAGGTAATTTTTTTTCTAATAATTAACCTTCTTCCCGTAAAAAATAATAATTGTAGTTCTAGCTAATTCTCACACAACACACCACGTGGAATAATTACCAATATCTTTTTCCATAATAGATGACCGTTAAAGAAGAAAGATATTTTTGAACGTTCAGATAATAACGACTTTTCAAATTTGAATAATTAAAAAAAGGTAAATTTAATTTTCCCCCCAATAATTAACCTTCTTCCCATAAAATCTAATAATTGTATTTCTAATAAATTCTCACATAGCACACCACATGGAAATATTACCGATATTTTTTTTCCACGTCAGATGATCGTTAGAGAAGAAGGGTATTTTCAAACCTCTAGATAATAACAACTTTTTCAATTTGAATAATAATAAAAAGGTAATTTTCTTTTTAATAATTAACCTTCTTCCCATAAAAAATAATAATTGTATTTCTAGCAAATTCTCACACAACACACCACGTGGAATAATTACTGACATCTTTTGCTACGACAGATGACCGTTAGAGAAGAAAGATATTTTCAAACCTTTATATAATAATGAATTTTCAAATTTGAATAATAAAAAAACGGTAAATTTAATTTTTTCCCTAATAATTAACCTTCTTCCTGTAAAATATAATAATTGTATTTCTAACAAATTCTCACATAGCACACCACGTGGAAAAATTACCAACATTTTTTTTCACGACAGATGACCGTTAGAGAAGAAAGATATTTTTGAACCTTCAGATAATAATGACTTTTTTAATTTGAATAGTAAAAAAAGGTAAATTTAATTTTTTTCCCTAATAATTAACCTTCTTCCCGTAAAAAATAATAATTGTATTTCTAACAAATTCTCACATAGCACACCACGTGAAAAATTTACCGGCAATTTTTTCCATATCAGATGACCATTAGAGAAGAAGGGTATTTTCGAACCTTCAGATAATAACAACTTTTCCAATTTAAATAATAAAAAAAGGTAGTTTTTTTATTTCAATAATTAACCTTCTTCCCGTAAAAAATAATAATTGTAGTTCTAGCAAATTCTCACAGAACACACCACGTGGAATAATTTCCGACATTTTTTTCCACAACAGATGATCGTAAGAGAAGAAAGATATTTTCGAACGTTCAGATAATAACGACTTTTCAAATTTGAATAATAATAAAAAGGTAAATTTAATTTTTTTCCCCCAATAATTAACCTTCTTACCATAAAAAAATGGTATTTCTAACAAATTCTCACACAACACACCACGTGAAAAACTTACCGACATTTTTTTCCACGTCAGATGACCGTTAGAGAAGAAGTATATTGTCGAACCTTCAGATAATAACGACTTTTCAAATTTGAATAATAATAAAAAGGTAATTTTTTTTCAATAATTAACCTTCTTCCCGTAAAAAATAATAATTGTATTTCTAACAAATTCTCACATAGCACGCCACGCGAAAAAACTACCGCCATCTTTTTCCACCACAAATGACCGTTAGAGAAGGAAAATATTTTCGAACCTTCAGATAATAACGACTTTTCAAATTTGAATAATAAAAAAAAGTTAAATTTAATTTTTTCCCAATAATTAACCTTCTTATCGTAAAAAATAATAATTATATTTCTAACAAATTCTCACATAACACAACACGTGAAAAAACTACCAATATCTTTTTGTATGACATATGATCATTAAAGAAGAAAGATATTTTCGAACCATCAGACAATAACGACTTTTCAAATTTGAATAGTGAAACGAAAGGTAATTCTTTTCCCCAATAATTAACCTTCTTCCCACATTTTAACTAAGTAAAAATATCCTGACGAGTTTCAGAAAATTGACTTCTCTCAAAAACGTTTTTATTTCGGATAAAATAAAGAGAAAAGAAAAAAAAAAACCAAAAAAAAGAACCGCCTCCCTTATTACGGTTAGACCTATTTCTCCTCTAAGGACTAAAAAGTAATATAAAAGCACTGCTTCCTCTCATTCTTCACATTCTTGCCTCTCCGTTCTTCTCTTCTTCTCCCTTTGGACTCAGAGAGAAAATCAGTTGAACCAGTATTTATCTTACTAAAACAAAGCAGACAGGATCTGGGTTCCGATTTTCTTGGAATCTTGATTCCATTTGAACTGTTAAAAACAAGAAAAAAGACTCAATTTTTGAACTGAAAAAGGGAGAAAGAATTGTTGAATCAGGATGGATATGGAGGATGAATATGAACCCCAATACAATGTTGACGATGATGAAGAGGAGATAACCCAAGAAGATGCTTGGGCTGTGATTAGTGCTTACTTTGAAGAGAAGGGTCTTGTTCGTCAACAGCTAGATTCGTTTGATGAGTTTATTCAGAACACGATGCAAGAAATTGTTGATGAATCTGCTGATATAGAGATCCGACCTGAGTCCCAGCATAACCCTGGTCACCAATCTGACTTTGCTGAGGTCCGTATTTGAATTTGGGAATTCTTTGAACAATTTTGAAACTGAGTAATACAGGGGTTTAGAGTGATGGGAGTGGAAGTAGTCTGTGAGGAGAGAGGGTTTGTGTTGTTTTGTTTTGGATTGGCGATTTATGTTTACTGGAATTGTCTGTTGGTTCAGTTCAATTAGGCGTTAGGTTTTTGTTAGGGTTTTCTTGGAGGAAGTATTTGTTGAACTAACTGATCGAAATTGGAAAAAGATATACTAGGTAGTTAGAGAACTAACCATTCTATGAAAAAACATGAAAAATAGTTGGGTTAATGAAAATGAAGTAGAAGAACATGGTCGGATGGATTATGAAAGTGTTGGTTCAGCTCTATAAGGCATTAGTGGTTTTGGGGGTTTGTTGAAACAATTTAGACATAGGACTGCACTTATTTTGCAGGAAGTTAAAGTCTTTATCAAGGTTGATTGTGGTATTAAATTTGAACTCTGTGATTTATGTTGGTGAGGCTAGTTGCAGTTGAATTTTGTGGTATGAACTAGTGCATTCTTTCTAACAATTCTGGACAAGTATTTGATGTGGCAATTTGTCCAACATATCTGATGTTATGTTTTACCCAGGTTAAATTCTATTTGACAACAGAATCGTTAAACATTATCTAATGAAGCTTATTGAGCTTAGTCGGATGTGGTTCATTAACTCTGGGCTTTTTGATACTGAGTGAATACTTTCCTGGTTGAGATAGGGTACAGCCTGTACTAGCTAATTGCAAACCATGGTGGTGAAAGTTGTGATTTTTGACCTAAACGCAATATATCTTCTGCTAGTAAACAAATAAGTCTGTTCAAGCCATGCATAGTTCTGTCTCTTATGGCAAAAGTTTTATACGAAGACTACAGTTTTGACTTTATTAATCATTCTTTTTGTGCAGACTATCTATAAAATCAATTTTGGTCAGATATATTTGAGTAAGCCAATGATGACAGAGTCAGATGGTGAAACTGCTACCCTATTTCCAAAGGCTGCAAGGTTGAGGAATCTGACATATTCTGCTCCTTTGTATGTGGATGTCACAAAACGAGTCATCAAGAAAGGACATGATGGTGAAGAAGTTACTGAAACTCAGGACTTCACAAAAGTCTTTATTGGAAAGGTGAATATACTGTAGTTTTGGATCCATATTTGAAATGCTGAGAGGTTTTGTGAAATTGTTATTGATGATTAAACTTGGTTTCATCTTCACTTGCAGGTTCCTATAATGCTGCGGTCAAGTTACTGCACATTATATCAAAATTCTGAGAAAGATCTAACAGAGCTTGGAGAATGTCCATTAGATCAAGGCGGGTATTTCATTATAAATGGAAGTGAAAAGGTCTTAATTGCTCAGGAGAAGATGAGCACGAACCATGTGTATGTCTTTAAGAAGAGGCAACCTAACAAATATGCCTTCGTTGCGGAAGTCAGGTCAATGGCAGAATCTCAAAACCGCCCGCCAAGTACTATGTTCGTGAGGATGCTCTCAAGGACTAGCGCAAAAGGGGTAATTGGCACTGCCTGAGACAAGCAATTTCATTCCTCTTTAGTTGTTGTTTGTTTCAATTGATTAAACTTATATATGTAACTGTTCTCTGTTACTTTTAATGCTTCAGGGTTCCTCGGGCCAATACATTCGAGCGACACTTCCATATATCCGTACAGAGATTCCTATTATCATTGTGTTTCGAGCTCTAGGTTTTGTTGCTGATAAGGATATATTGGAACATATCTGTTATGATTTCAATGATACTCAAATGATGGAGTTGTTACGTCCGTCGTTGGAAGAAGCTTTTGTTATTCAAAACCAACAGGTACTTCTATTGGTGCTCGTGGTGGTTCCAATTGACCTGTCCAAGCTCTTTCATTTTTTTGATGATGTTGCTGCTAAAATAGAAAGCTTATTTGACGATGGGCTATTTCGATTCTACCTATTGTTGTTTGATGCTGTTCTCTTCTTTGAGTTCGTTCCTTAATTATGTGATATTGTTAGGTTGCTCTTGACTACATCGGGAAAAGAGGGGCTACAGTTGGTGTTACAAGGGAAAAAAGGATTAAGTATGTATACTGAAGTTGCCTAAACTTCTAACTGTTCTTCTGACTTTTTGAAGCATGAGACTAAATGCCCCCAATCAATTTTTGTAGGTATGCCAAAGAGATTCTTCAGAAAGAAATGCTTCCTCATGTTGGGGTTGGAGAGTATTGTGAAACCAAGAAAGCTTATTATTTTGGGTAGGCCATCCTTTTTCTGTGTAGCCATATTTTTAAAGAAATGATGCATTAGTGATTTCCCCCCTTTTTAGTTAGTAGTGGAAGTGTTTCTCAGGATCTTGAACCTACTCATTTCAGGTATATCATCCACCGGCTTTTGTTATGTGCGCTTGGCCGAAGGGCTGAGGATGATAGGGATCATTATGGAAATAAGAGACTGGATCTTGCTGGTCCTTTGCTTGGTGGGCTGTTTCGGATGGTAGGTTTGTTCTTATTTGTAATTTGGTTTACACTGTTATGCACATCGTTTCTTATCTCTGTTTCTTGGGTTCCGTCTTTCGATGCAGCTCTTTAGAAAGTTGACAAGGGATGTTAGAGGCTATGTGCAAAAGGTAAATGCACAGACCTTTTGTTTACGGCGTCATTGGGTGAATATTTTCTTTGTGCCGACTGTTCTTATTGTTTGTGGGTCCTTCAGTGTGTTGACAATGGAAAAGATGTAAATCTCCAATTTGCAATCAAAGCTAAGACCATTACCAGTGGGCTGAAATACTCTCTTGCTACTGGAAACTGGGGGCAAGCTAATGCAGCGGGTACAAGGGCTGGTGTTTCGCAGGTCAGCTAATTATTCAGTTGGTTGACAACATTATTTGATCGACCTTCTCCTCGATAAATAATTTTGTTTGTTGATATGCCCCAGGTGCTGAATCGTCTGACTTATGCCTCTACTTTGTCTCACTTGCGACGGTTGAATTCCCCTATTGGACGAGAAGGTTATTGACTTTTCCTCTATACCTCTGTTTTGCCTATGAAATATGTGGTTCTAGTCCTACTTTCTGATAGTATTTTGATGTAACTCGCTTCCTCTGGATCAATCATTTGTGACCTAATCTCATGCTAGTAGGGGTTTTTGCTAAATCACGTCCTATTAATCTTTCAAAGAACACACCAAAGCAAATGGAGAAGTTACAATAGGGGTGTAAGGAACTTGGGAGCAGTAGTGGGTTTATTTGGAAAGAATCAAGTGTTGAGTTGTGGGTTGGTGGTAAACAGAGAGCCCACTGCCCCACTCTACCCCTTCCTCTATATTCATTTACATGGGATCTTACTCCTGTCAATTATTTTTTTAGTTAGTTATTACAAGTTCAGCTTCCTTTTATTTTTTTCTTTGTTACTTAGATTTTATATGTTTGTTTACCAGGGAAACTGGCCAAACCAAGGCAATTGCATAATTCACAGTGGGGAATGATGTGTCCTGCAGAAACACCAGAGGGTCAAGTAAGTAACTGCTCTCCTGTGGAGGTTCTGTTATGCCAGGATGTGGCTAGATTAGCCCCTCCCTTTCTACCACCCCAAACAAAAACCTGTATAATGCAAATAGGAATAAGATTCTTTGGAGACTGATTCATCCTTGTGATCTTATTAGGCATGTGGGCTGGTGAAGAATCTAGCTTTAATGGTTTATATAACAGTTGGTTCAGCGGCATATCCAATTTTGGAGTTTTTGGAAGAGTGGGGTACTGAGAACTTTGAGGTGAGCAAGATCTCAGTGTGTCAGGATGTTTGTGGTTCAGCTTAATTATGCTGTATTTTCTTTACTATTTTAAGTGTGATGATGATATGGTCTTCCTTTGCTCACCATTGCTTTTTCTGTAAATCTAGGAAATTTCTCCTGCAGTTATTCCACAGGCTACAAAGATCTTTGTCAATGGTACCTGGGTGGGAATTCATCGTGATCCTGACATGTTGGTGAGAACATTGAGACGACTTAGGAGACGGGTAAGAAACAATCTACACTAATTTTGAGTGGATGACACTACTTGTGCAGTACAAAGCATATAGCGGAGGGTGTTATAATTACATTGCAATTTCTTGATAAAAAAATAATTACATAGTAATCTAGAAAACATCCATATGATGTCAGTTATACATACCTTTGATTATTTTTTTTACATTATAGCAATGCTCCCGGCCAACCATTTTAAACATATGAGTTGGAAGTATGTATTTTGATATAACAGAGATCTTGGAAATGTACTACTCGCGGCTACTCTACCTTACAAACTGACATTATCTGATTGCTTCTACTGAGTTCTCTGGTCTCACCCCCTAAGTACCCTCTTTAAACACTCATGGTCTTGTCAATATTATCACTACATTTTCTTTGGGTTTTTTTTTTTTGCGTAAGTGCCCATGTTTCTAATTTATGCAGGTTGACGTCAATACTGAGGTTGGGGTGGTCCGTGATATCCGTTTGAAAGAACTTCGAATTTATACCGACTATGGCAGGTGCAGTCGTCCATTGTTTATTGTGGAAAAGCAAAGGCTGATGATCAAGAAGAAGGATATTCAAACATTGCAACAACGGGTATGCTAATGGCTCTCTTGCCCCCTTCATTGCTATCTTTTGTTGCTTCGATCACACTCAAGTTAGCTTGGAAGTTTGAACTTCTCTCTGCTTCAGGTACTTACATATTCAGTGTTCTTTTTTCAGGAATCACCTGACGAGGGTGGTTGGCACGATTTGGTGGCTAAGGGATACATCGAGTATATTGACACTGAAGAGGAAGAGACAACGATGATTAGCATGACTATAAATGTGAGAAGTGAACAGAGGTCTTCCTATTCTAACAGTTTCTGCTGATTATGCTGAGATACTGAAACCATATGTTAATGTTTCCAGGATCTTGTGCAAGCACGCCTTAATCCTGGCGACGCTTATTCTGATACCTATACTCATTGCGAAATTCACCCATCACTAATATTGGGTGTCTGTGCATCAATTATTCCGTTTCCTGATCATAATCAGGTGAGTCATGTTTTGGTTGTGACTTCTCTTGTCAAAGTTGCCTCTGATCTTCTAATCTAATGTGCTTATTTGATGTTTTATCAGTCTCCCCGTAATACTTATCAGTCAGCTATGGGTAAGCAAGCCATGGGGATTTATGTCACCAACTACCAATTTCGCATGGTAGGTAGCTACTTATTTCTCTCCATAATATTTGGGAGGTTTTTGTTTCAATATGACAAGGTGACAATTTTCTTTTCTTCTGGCAGGACACATTGGCCTATGTGCTTTATTATCCTCAGAAGCCTCTTGTCACAACACGAGCCATGGAACACTTGCATTTTAGGCAACTACCTGCGGGCATCAATGCAATTGTCGCCATCTCCTGCTATTCTGGATACAATCAAGAGGATTCTGTCATTATGAATCAGTCATCGATTGATCGTGGGTTTTTCCGATCTCTATTTTTCCGTTCGTACAGGGACGAGGAGAAAAAGATGGGGACATTGGTCAAGGAGGACTTTGGACGTCCTGATAGAGCTACTACTATGGGTATGCGCCATGGTTCGTACGATAAGTTGGATGACGATGGTCTTGCCCCTCCAGGAACTAGAGTTTCTGGTGAGGATGTTATCATTGGGAAGACAACTCCCATTTCTCAGGATGATGCGCAAGGGCAAGCCTCTCGCTATACGAGGAAAGATCACAGTACCAGTCTTCGCCATAGTGAAACTGGAATGGTGGATCAGGTTCTATTAACAACAAATGCTGATGGGCTCAGATTTGTTAAAGTGAGGGTCAGATCAGTCCGTATTCCTCAAATTGGGGACAAGTTTAGCAGTAGACATGGTCAGAAGGGAACAGTCGGCATGACATATACACAAGAAGATATGCCATGGACCGTGGAAGGCATTAGTCCTGATATTATTGTGAATCCTCATGCTATTCCTTCTCGAATGACTATTGGTCAGCTGATTGAATGTATTATGGGGAAGGTTGCTGCACACATGGGAAAAGAAGGTGATGCCACTCCCTTTACAGATGTTACTGTCGATAACATCAGCAAAGCTCTGCATAAATGTGGTTACCAGATGCGTGGTTTTGAGACCATGTACAATGGTCATACTGGGCGGCGGCTTAGTGCAATGATATTCCTTGGTCCCACGTACTACCAGCGCCTGAAGCATATGGTTGATGACAAGATTCATTCTAGAGGCAGAGGCCCTGTGCAAATCCTCACAAGGCAGCCTGCGGAAGGTCGGTCACGTGATGGTGGTCTTCGTTTTGGAGAGATGGAGCGAGATTGTATGATTGCTCACGGTGCTGCTCATTTTCTCAAGGAGCGGTTATTTGACCAAAGCGATGCATACAGAGTTCACGTTTGTGAGCGCTGTGGGCTGATAGCCATTGCCAACCTCAAGAAGAATTCTTTCGAATGCAGAGGTTGCAAGAACAAAACTGATATCGTCCAGGTAAACATTTTCTCTCTGTTCCTACTTTTGCGCACCCACAACATGGATACATGTACACTGGACTGGCTCAGGGATGCTCTGCTCTTTACAGTTTACACCTCACATGTCAAATAGTCGTTCTTTTCTGTTGTGGTCTTAAAACTCACGGTCGCCTCTGTTGGTGCAGGTTCACATTCCCTATGCATGCAAATTGCTTTTCCAGGAGCTAATGGCTATGGCTATAGCTCCAAGAATGCTTACAAAGGATGTCAAGCTAGCCAAAGATCAAAAGAAGAAAGCAGCTTGATTAATTTAGTCCATTCCGAGAAAAAAGTTGCCTATTTTATAGATTGAAAGGTCTTACTTTACCAGTAGTCAGTTTTTCATCCACAATATGTGGATCTACTACTACTTATTGGTTTTAGAATGGTTGTAGTATCTAGTGAGAACAACATCCTTATGAACCCAGCAGGTACTGTGGTTTCAAGGATGGAGTAATTCTCACATGTAAAATATAAGTAATATTTATATCTGAAGTTTCTCTTCGAAAAACTCCTGCTTTTCATGTATAAGAGGCTCTTCGTTAGTCTTGCATCAAATTGAATGAGTTGAAGCTTTTCAGTTTTGCCAATGAAAAATGAGTGCAACTGTTTTTGCTTTACTAATGTTCACAATCCTGTAATTAGAGTCCAGAGATGTTATGACTATTGCACATGAATGTATTTCTAGTTTACATGTATGAACAGTGAGCAAGATATGTTATATCATATGATAAAACCATGAATCAAGAATGAAAAATAGAAAATGGGAAACAAGCAAAGTTAAAATGGATTGGGATGTCGTATAATTACAAGTATTGATTACAAAATGGAGCTTAATCCCATTCTCTTTATCTTTTTTAAATAATCTATTAACAGAACAACTACGTCGTTGGTTTTATATTAGTTGACACACTTTTCCTTTGTATATTCATTAAGAGTTATAAATGAAAAATACCACTATTTACTACGAATTTATTCTTTATCTCTCCCCAAGAAATTATACTTTATTTATGAGTAATGCTAAACTAATTTCATTAAAAAAATATTTAATACTAAAACAAAAATAATATAAAAACAATTAAGAATATCTTGATTTTATAAAATGGAAAGGGTCAAAACTACCTTTAACTATTCGAAATAGATTAAGTATGTCTTTCGGCTCAAAGTACCCTTTCTGTCTTACTATTGGACCAGACTTACCTTTTATTTAACGGAAGAGCATGTGGTATCCCATGTGTGTATTAATATGCCACATAGACCTCCACGTGTGCACGCTCAACCCCACCCACCTCCACATAGACGTTCTAAGAGCCCTAATTTCACCCTTTTCCCACATGTCATCCTTTTCTTAAAAAAGACCTAAAGATTAAAGAAGCTTCCTTTCACCAAACCTAATTTCACTCTGAAGATTTATGCAACAACATTATTTAGAGAATAATGTGTGCAACAGAATCTGATAGATTTCTTTGTTACATTCCATTATTAGCAAAAAACAAAAAGAGTTGATGAGAATCGACCTGATTGGACTAGATCACCCATTGTAAACTCTACCAAAGTTTCCTTCTTCAAGAAGATAATCACCTCGGAAAGTTTTTGTTGTAGTTGCTAAATCACAAAATATAAAAGTATTGGCTGCAATTTGGTTGGACCGTGCCTCTTTATCAACTTTCTTTGTGCGTAATGAATTCTTTGCTTCCAACTTATCTGAAGACGAGCAAAAAATAGAAAAGTAAACAAAAGCATTGGCACTAAATGAGGCAACTAGTGTTCATAAATAAGAAGGATGATTGACAAGCAAGGAAAAATGACATCTAAACTTTTTTATTGGTGAAAGGAATCTTCCGTGGGTCTTTTTTAAGAAAATGATGAAATGTGGGAAAATGATTAAATTAGGGCTCATAAAACGTCTATGTGGAGGTGGGTCGGGTGGACGTGCACATGTGGAGAACTATGTGGCATATTAATACACACATGAAAGGCCACATAACTCTACCGTTAAACAGAAGGGTAAGTCTGGTCCTATAGTAACACAAGAAGAGTATTTTAAGCTGAAAAATATATTTCGAATAGTTGAAGGGTAGTTTTGATCCTTGTTTATAAAATGACAAGTATGTATTTAAGCACTTGGGTTTTCTACCAAAAAAAGTAGTACTCTGTAAAAACCTATATTCATCAGATGTAAATTAGTGCTAAATCCCTAAACCCAAATCGCTGTAAGAGCAAAAAAAATAAAATGGAAGAAAAGTTGAGCAACATCGAAAATCAGCAAGTAGATGATGAAGAAGAAGATGAGGGTCCACCACCTGGTTTCGACTCTTTAGCTGTACCATCGCAAAACACCAATGTCGTCATAGATGAAGATGATGATGAAGGACCACCTCCAGGTTGGCCATCAATTCCTCAGCAACACAATCTCCAGGTGAGATTAATCATAAAACACTAAAATGGGTGTCAATTTAATTTTGTTTTTCTCTTGAGTCATCTGTATTGATTTATCTGTGTTGTGTTGATGAAATTCAGTTTCAGTGCTGTCCCCCTTTTAGTTTATGTATGCAAAGAGGTACATTCATCTGTCAAAAGATGGGAAATTAGTGAAAGGTTGAGTCTTGGTGCCATATGAGTACTTGTCAATCATGAAAAGAACATTAGGATTTTCCTTGAAGTTATGTTGTTAATTTTGTGGGAATTTGTCTTTGATTTATTTGAAGACTCTCTGTGTAGTTGAATTTGATCTTTATTGGCTTTCATGGATTACCTGTTTTGTGCTCGTGAAATTGATTGCTCTCAAGGGTTGGAATTTCTTAGAACTTGAGGCTATATATAGCTATCACATTGAAAGGGAAAAATAAAAGAGGAAATAGTTAATGAAGAAGTATTTTGCTTAGTGAATACAAAACTATTTGATTCTACATGTACACAAAGGTAACTTGTAAACAGACTACTGATGTAGAGATGGGGGGCAAAGAGCACGAATCGGAAGATGATGAAGATGGTCCGCCACCCGGGTGGAACACTGTAATCCCACAGAAAAAATTGCCATCTTCACCGCCAACAATAGAAGCAGTTACTTGTGGTAAGTCGTTAACTTTACTGTCAAATTACTTTCTTCCCTGCCCCCTCTCTGCTGGCTCCCTCTCTTTTCCCCCTTGCACACAAACAACTTAGGTAAAGCATTGGAATTGCTTTTTAAATAGAATTGTCAGCTCCACTAGATTTATGCCTCTATTATTTTCTTGGTAAACAAATCTGTAAAAGATAGTGGTCGGCCTTCTTCAGATCTATGCTAGATTGGTTCTTGAAACTTAACTCTTCAAATTATGCGTAGATGTAATTTTGGAAGGCAATGAACATGAACCATGTGGAAACATAAAGACTGTTGGTGACGCCTTCTTTCAATTTTTTTATTTTTTTTTGCATCTTTTAAAGAGATAATCATTTTGAAATGCTTTACTTGAGACGAGGGTCTATCGGAAGCAACCTCTCCACCTGCACAAGGTTGGGATAAGGTCTGTGTGACATCACCCGCCCTAGATCCCACTTCTGGGATTACACTGCGTTTGTTGTTGTTGTTGTTTTATAGAGATAATCATGTGGGACCACTATTTGGTTCTTGTAACTTCATTCGTACTGACCACCATTTTATGTAGCTTCTTTTGCACTTATGTGCTTGTTGGTTGTCACATTTGCTATGATGTTACTTAACTATATACTGATAGTGTTTTTCCTTGCTTATTTGTTTTCAAAAGAAAATTAATATAAGCTGTTAGCTTATTATAATAAACATTACCATTTTTTAAAAAAAATAGTATAAGCTTACTATAATATGCTCTTTTTGGTTCTTATGTAATGTCAAGGTTTGCAATTCACTAGCTTATTCTTGCCAAACAATTAATTTGGCCCAATTGGAAGTATTACTATGCAGGGCTTATGGTCCCACATTAGTATCTTATGTATTAAGGATGCTCTTATATGAATGAGCTTAGATGATTTTTCCATCTAGTTGTTGAGCAAGATAATGAGGAACTTCGGGATGGATGAGTCTTCTTTATTTGTTTGGTTCATAAGATTTAACATTCTGACTTTCAGATATAGAAATGGAGAAGGAAGAAGAAATCACTAAAAATGAAGATAATGGTCCACCACCAAGATGGCAGTTGACCCCTAAACTACCGCCGCTACAAACATCTACACCACCATCAGGGACACAAGGAGCTTCTCTTGAAGGTGAGTCCTTTCCTTTTCACTCAGATGAGTATCCATGTTCACAAGTGCAGTTTTTTTTGCTTTGGTATATGCTAAAATACACTAATCTCTTTTACTTGCCATATGTACATGCATACTTGTGTGTTTTATTTTTTCTGAATTAGTCCACAATACCAATCGGGCTTCGTTTATGTGACAGACCTTCAGTGTAAGTTCATATTTATTGATCAGTATGGTATGAGAAATGACATGCCCCAGTGTCTTTGTGTTGATTGAAACTGCAGGTGGATGTGATTGAAGGTGGGCCAAACTGAGAAGAAATTAATTCCATAGAACATGTTGAAAAGACAAGTATATTTAAGATAAGAGAATAATCAAGAGATAATAAAAGTTAATTCTTGCCAAACGATTAATATAATCAATTGAAAGTAATTCTATGCAAGGCTTGTGATAGCATTAGTATCTTCTGTGTTATGGATGCCCTCATGTGTGCTTAGATGTTGGCTTCATCTAGTTGTCAGTTGTCCAGTAAGATTATGAGGAATTTGGGGATGCGTGAGTTCTTTATATTTGGTTCATCAGAATTAGCCTTCTGACTTTCAGATATAGAAATGGAGAAGAAAGAGGAAGCCGTTGAAGATGAAGATAATGGTCCACCGCCAGGATGGCAATTGACCCCTCAACTACTGCCTCTACAGACATCTACATCACCATCAGGGATACAAGGAGTGCCTCTTGCTGGTGAGTCCTCCTTTTTTTACTCAGATTCGAAATGTCCATGCTTACAAGTTCAATTGGTATGTGCTAAAATACACTAGTCTCAATTACTTGCCATATGGACACAAGCTTGTGTTTTTCTGATATAGTTACCAATCGGGCCTCGTTTATGTAACAGACTTTCAGTGTAAGTTCATGCTTGTTGATCAGTATAGTAAGAGAGGTGGGTATGACCCTGTGTCTTTGTGTTGATTGAAACTGCAGGTGGGATGTGATTTAAGTAAGGAGGCCAAACTGAGAAGAAATTAATTCCATTGAGCATGTAGAAATGACTAGTGATGAAGTATATTCAAAATATGAAAATAATCAGTGGACAATACAAACAACAGTGTGGCTCAATCCCAACTAGTAGGGTTGTCTATACGAGTCCTCCATATCCATTCTGCTCTATATGGGCTCGGTTTCATTCCAATACTCAATTATTGTCTATTAAGACAAATTAGGGGTTAATATGTGGAAAAAGTTCTAGCTGTTGGAGGATTTGGTATTTAAGGTATTCCTGGTATGGCCAAAATTTATAAGCATAAAGCATGAGAGGTTCTCATTAATTAAACAAAGTTTTTAAGAAAAATATTTAGGGGTTCATAGCTTAAAGGCTTGTGGCTCTTTAAAAGTCCGGATTAGCGGTATCAAAATTTGACATTTGGTTCCTTTGGAGCTAACCTTCGACTATTTCTGCCTTCTAACCTTAACCTATGAGTTAGCAATTTGACTCAATTGCCTTAGTCCGGATGTTTCAAACATATATACAAGTTTGACATATAGATTTTTTGTTCCGATGTTATGCATGTAGATAGCAAAGTGGCTAGCAGCTGCTGATACGTCAAATCCATATAAGAAATTATATCTGGGTTTGGTGCTAGTTTTGCAGTGGACAAATTCTATTTATTCAGTATCCTTACAGTTTTGTAACTAGCTAACATTAGCTTTTGTAGACGTTGAAATGGCGAGCAACCAGGACTGTGATGTTGAAAAGGAAGGACATCCATTGGGATTAGAATCCGTTCCTATGAATGGACATTCATCACCACCTACACCACCACCTCAGTCGTCATCATCAGTTGCTTCTTCTGGTAAACTTTACTACAATGCCTTAAAATAACATACAAGTATATATAATGGGTAGTAGAGCAGTGAACCTCTGTTTCATGCCAAGGAGTTCAAGATAAGATTGACTTAATTGTATTGTGTCGTTTGGGTTTCTTGATCTACTAGTGCATTTAGTACGTATACCTTTTTGGTGGACATTTTGGGGGATACTGATGAAACTGTTCATCAATCAGAAATGGAGATGGGTCGCAAACAAGAAGGCACAAAGAATGAGGAGGAAAGGCCCCAAATTGAAAAGCAACCAATGTCGCATTTACTACAGATGAAACCTATAGTGCCTCAGGCCTCATCACATGCTGCAACAGTTTCTTCCGGTCTGTTCTTTTCACAGAGCATAACAGACTTTTAGTTCATCTCATCCAATTTTAGTCAGTTTATTTAGGAGATGCTTTGAACAAAATACGTTATGTAATTAAGTTATGATGCAGAAATGGGTCAGATGGTATGTGGTGGTTGCCGACAGTTACTTTCTTATCCACAAGGGGCTAAATTGGTGAAGTGTTCATGCTGCCAGACCGTCAATCTTGTGCTAGAAGGTTTCTGCTTCCTCTTTTATACTAAAATGGATTCTTACAGTCCTTGACATTTTCCCCTTCTAGTCACAAAATCAGATATATTCTAGTGAAGATATTTCAATTTATCATTGGTAGGTTGGTAGGTTGCCCCCTATATAAGTTTTGTTGAATCATGACACGTGCCAAATTTGCTGAAAAGATAACATATACAATAACTTCTAATTGACAATATGAACTGTTAGTTTTCTCCATGCTTTTTATTCAGGGATCTGCTTTTGGTAAATCGGAGCCCTGCCAGTTATCAATATGTTTAAGTACCTTAGTAACAACTGATGTAAAATAACCGTGTGGTGCACCTTCATTCTGATTTTTCCTTCTGATACTGTAAGTTTTGTATCTATTGTGAACTGGCATGCCAGACCTCTCATAATTGGATACAGAGGAAATAAGATACAGACATTTTCTTCACTTTCTTGTTTTCATGGATCCGTACAACTATCCTGAAGAATTTGATTGTTGAAAACCGTCGACTCATTTCTATGGGGGGCTTACTCACGTAGTTCTGATTGTTCTCACTGCAGCTCATGAGGTTGGACAAGTTAAGTGTGGGGGTTGTGCAGTGCTGCTCATGTATCCGTATGGGGCGCCATCAGTTAGATGTTCCTCTTGTCGCCACATGACAAAAATTGGGGTATGGACTTCATTTTTCAGAAATACTTGTGCAGTCATGTCAATTAATCATATGATATTTTTTTTTGGGTATCTGCATTTCCCTTTTGAAAAACTTAACCTGGAGCTGAAATGTCATTAAGTCGTATTATGCTTGTTAGCATGCACCACATGTTAAGGTGGGATATATGCGAGATGTCCTATGTATTATGGCCCTTTAACATGTTGCGGACAGCACTTGTAGTATAAATTTTAAGCTAGAAATTTCATAACACACGCATGATTTATATGTATATTTTTCTGTGATTTTGGAAATTTAATCGCGTCCTAAATTGCCCTCCTTTTTGTCGATCTTGACTTTTGAGACATCTATGCATCTGAACTTTTCTCCTGCACATCCAGGCCCACAACCGACGACCACCTCAGTCAGTGCAACAGCCTCGAAGAAGACATCCTTCCTACCAAGTTCATTAGCTTGCTTATCTCGATCTGATTTTGGGGAATCCATCATGTAGATGCATTGTTTATATGAAACTTCTGGGCTAGTTAGATGACATCAGGGTACTGCTTGCTTCATGGCTTTGGCATTTCCCTTGGCTTTGTAAAATCTTTACCGTATTAGAAATCTGGAACAATCCTTTTCTATTTAAAAATTCAATATGGAATAGAGTCAAATTTCTGAATGTTGGTGACACTAGTTTTGGAAGTTTAGTTTCGCCTCATCGAGCTCGGAACCCGGTTAACCAGTGTGCAATTTATAGGAGTGAAGACCGAGGACTTTATTGCACTCTTTAAATTTGCAATGATATCTCTGTCTTGAAGTTAATTGCACAATGATTTTTCTATTTATTTTGAAGTTAATATCAGGTGGTTTCTACACAAGTAATATTCTCTCACAAGTTGGATTACTGTTTAACCACTACTTGCAGCTATGCGCAACACAGAAACATTTGTAAAAAAACGATAACCATTGCCTATTGCAATATTTTGTTGGGAAGAAAGAAAAACAGAAGTTGAGCAGCGGAAGAATTAGAACATCTATATTATTTACTACATCTCGAATCAGTATTTAGAGTCAACACTAGACTGCCCTACTACGTTTAAACAACAATAGAAGATGTAGCAGTAATACTAAAAATGCAGCAAATGATTGTTACCAATGCAACTACTAAGAGAAGCTATTGATCAGTATACGCTTGACCTTTGGAAGAAGACTTCTTAATATAAACTACTATAAGACATTCAAATTAATTGCTAGTGGCAGTATCCACAGACCATATGTGGGACTTACAATCATCAGGAGATAGAAACTGTCATTTTCCGCTGCAGATACATCTTCGCGACTTTCAATCATCAGGTGGGAAGTCCTCATCTGAGGCATTATCCAGAAATGAACCTAGAGTTTTTCTCAGAAAGCTGAATGCTTTATCATCCTGTCAAGCAAAAAAGGACGGTTCACTTGGCGGTATGAGAATGTATGCACTGTGTGACAGAGATATGGTGCATCGAAGAAGTTAACCTGCTTCTTTTTCTTCAGCGACTCCTCTAGTTCAGAAATTCGTTTTTTAGAGTCTTGCTCAAGTTCATATATCATGCTCTTCTCTTTCTTCCCTGAATTAATGTCATAAAAATCTGTCACAGGCATCCTTATCATTTAATAAAAATATAATACAGATAGTTCCTGTAGCTCACTTAGTTGCTCATATCGCATGAATAGTCTTTCCTTTTCCTCCTCATATTTGGATATAGTATCTGTGAAGATACCATCACGATGGTTAGCTTTAAAATGTTTTCTTCAAGCAGGGTTTGTAAGAAGGACTCTTCAAAACATATCGCAAGTATAATGCTTAAGTCTGGTTGAAATTCTGTAACAGTGTTCAGTTTAGCCCGGTAAAAGATTGCAAAATTTTGTAAAATGATAACATGAAATGAATAAGAGGTGGTTAATCTAGAAACACAATGTTCCAAATGTTGTACGGACTACAAACAGGTCCAACTAGTGTGGAAAATTCGCATTAGAAAAAGTACCTCTGAGAGACTGCAGATGTGTAGCTTTCTCCTTGTTGAACTTCTCATAAATCGATTGGAACTTTGCAGTTTCATTCTTTAGTAAGTTCTCACACTGCATAGAAGCAATATATTGAAGAGTAGTAAGCTTCTTTTAAACGCCCTATCATGGCTAACTTATCTAATTGAGGCTGACCTCTTTGGAGCTCTTGGACAGTGCCTTCGCAAAACCTTGCCTAATGATCAAACATACTGAAGATCAACAAGAAGCTACCACTTGCAACAGTTAAATTTACATTAAGCATATATTATGCAACACATATTTCTCACCTGTCTTTCTCAAGTTTTAATTTGAGCTCATCGATCTTTGACTTGACTTCTGAAGTCACGCTAACCACAGACCACAATAAGCAATAATGTTAATTAACCATTTCTTTGATTTAAGCGACACACTCTATAAATTAAGTGGTGGACTTGATATCACAGGAACAAAAGAGGACGAATTCATCGGGCTTACATTCTCATGCACTTAGTATCAATTATGCAGGGATTGTCCAACTTACTATCAATTTCGGTCGAGAGCAATCAGTATTTCTTACTCATTAAGATGTTACACAACACACCAGATCAGTCAAACGGTTTATTGTCAGAACTGAAAGATTAGCTGCTTGAGTGCCTTAACAAGTCTCAACTAGAATCACTTTTAGATGTTTAAGCAACGTAGAACAATTCTACAAACTTGTTAATGCACAAAACTTATTTAAACAACGTACAAATCATTAGTATAATAAGGAATCTCCATAGAAAACAAATTAAGATAATATGGAATCTCCAGAAAATCAACTCCCACATACATTTCCTAAAATCAAAAGTTCTGCCAGAAGTACTGTGCACAAAGGCAACAAGAAGCTTGGAATGCATCAATTTTGATCAAAAGCGAGATCCTGATTAAAACATTGTACAATTTTCATGGCTAATTGCAAATCCTATTCCAGGTCATTTAGATCTATATGCTAGTCCAAGTGTTGCAAAATGAAGAAACTGCAAACCAGAGAATATGGAACAACGTTTGCAGAAAAAACTAGCCAATTCTGTGCGAAGAAGCAAATATCTAGTTCCTCCTAGCTGAGGAAATTCATCAAACTTGAATGAAAAAAGCAATCAGTACAGGAATTACATCGCAAAAACAGGTGATATTGCCTTAGCAAATACTTCAGCACAAACAAGTTAATGAAGAAACCAGAGCTTGGTTCTAGGTCTGAGACTCAGCTCTCCAATGATTTAACTAAACGTAAACAAATTTATACAGCTTCGATATATCTGTACACGAGAAATCAATTATCAAGGAAAACAGGAATCAGACATGCACCTAGAGATGGTTTCTTCTTTCTTCTTCAGACCGTCTTGTTGTGCCTTCTCTCTTATCTGCTTTAACGCCGTCATAATCCCTTTGATATCACTGTCAATTTCATTCGACCTCATTAAATTCCAGAACTAAATTTTGAGAAATTAACAAAAAAAAATGTAAATGAAAGCGTACTCTGAGATCTCAGCATCGAATTCATCTTCGACGGCGCTAACTCGCCTTTTGCTCTCCGATTTTGGTATTTGCGGCTCCGAAACTCTTTTCCTTGCGCTTGATTTTGACGCTGACATTTTCTCTAGAAAGTTGAACTGTGAGAATTAGCGTTTGTATGTGTGTGTGAGAGAGAGTGGAGGGAACTTTTGAGAATTCAAAATGGGTTCTACCAGATACGACTATTTATATTTCTGTTGGCGCGAAACTGAGTGGATGGTTGATGAACGAGTTCAGTATAACTCACCGAGTTATTCTTTTTGCTAAACGAGTTTAGTATAACTCACCGAGTATTCTTTTTGTTACTTTAGTCCTTCACTTTTACTTGTCACATTTTTTTTGCTTGTCAATTTGACCAACTCTCGAAGCTAAATTGAATTAATTCAATTCAATATTTCAAATTTCAACATTTAATTCAATATTTCAAATTTCAACATTTAATTCAATATTTCAAATTTCAACTGAAATTTGGTTAAATTTCATGTAGATCCGACTTACCAGAAATATATGACAAATACAAGTAATGAAAAGAGTAAAACAAATATTCATAGCACTTTTCTTTTACGTACTTTTTTGAAAACATAAATGTTACGCTTGCCATTTCATTTGGTTCATGCATCAAAATTAAAATGCTAATTTGACATGTATTGTATTCATTAATGTGATTGTAAAACACGTTAAAGAAGAAATTGTTTGAATTGCACATCTAATCGAAATTTAAACTTGAGATGTCTAATCTAAATGCATTTGAATTCCCCAAGTGTCCACTGTCAAAAAGAGCTTATGCATGTTGCACTGGCCGAGTTTAAATCTTAGATCCACCTTTGCCCAAGAAAGTTGCGGTGTTTTGCAAGGGGTCAAAGAAACCACTGAACTATAAAACTTTTAACGTGCTCTTCTGGTTACGAGATATTCCATCTTTTTTTCAATTTCGAATGGAAATACCTTATACAAAATGAAGCATTTTGGGAAAGCTTTACCAGAATCTTAACAGGTAAAAGCCGAACAAGATTTTCCATCTTTTGCATCGCAAACAGATCAAAATCAATCTAATCGGGTGACTTCACAGAGTTACCTTACTACTCATTCCATCAGTTTGTGCAGATCTTTAGAACTGTCAAACTACACACAGGTGGCGTTCAATGCACCAAAAGAGCAATTAAGAAACTGATTTCAGCATTGAGGATCTATTGTGCTATAGAAAACGCAGCTACAAGGTGACTCGGACATCTATTGTCTAGAGAAAAATGAGAACAAGCAGGCTATTTACTCCAGTGTTGGTAAATTGTATACTGGTCCTATGGTGCCACTCAATTTGTCATTCTGAACTAAGATCACACTTCCCCCTCACTGATGTGAAGCCAATTTCTCTTCATCGACCTCGAAAGCCTTCCGAGCTTGTTTCAGCTCCTCATTCATGGACAGCAGTTCTGTACACCGGTTAAGTTTCGGCAAGTCCTGCACAATAGAACAGTATCCATCCAAAACTCAGAAGCTCATAAAGCAAAATTGCAGTAACATCATATCCAGTTTGTAGAGGCTACGCAAAGCATAGCAGGACTGATTTTTCAGAACAACCATCCATACTCTTTTTGACAACTAGAGATGTGTTGAAATATATTCAAATCACAGCGAGAGAAACGAGTAAGCAACACAATAGAATGAGGCATGTGGCACTAAACAGATGGAAGGCCAAGGCAACACCACAATCTCCCAGCCTAATTCTACCCAACCAAAAGATGGAGTAATTTGTTGTTTTAATGATCAACATAGTAAGAAGCTAACTATTCTCGGCATTTCTCGTTGGCATGGAGTCATCAAACTAGTCCCAAAAGAGTTTCAGGTTTATCATGCACAAACAAACATGAAATTACCATTGGAACTATTTTCAGATACAATTCTATAATGGTGATACGTGCGCTAAACTATTATCTATCATAATGAAACCAATTATTCAGTGTGATAGCAGTACTAACACGCATGAGGTAAGCCAAAATAATTGCAACAAATAAAACCTTAAAGTAGTAATTAAGCTTGAGATGAGCAAAACTACAAATCTCAGCTTCTGTCCAACTACACTTAGCTATCCGGACACTTGTATATGAGTTTGTTCCACTAATAGGCAGGCCTAATAGTTTCCTTAATGTTCTTAATTGAAATAATATAGAAAACTCACAACACCTCTTATTGAGCAAAAATGGGATGGACATTTTTCAACTAAATATTCACCATAATGCTGCAGAAGCAGATATGCATACATATTATATATATGCATGTTGAATTCACAAAAAGACTGACCTTTCTAATTAAGAACAGAAAGTCCTCGGTCAAAAGCTTCCCCCTTTTGGTTGCAATATCCTGAGCTTTGTGCACCTACCCAAGTTGAAGAGCTTAAAAGATAGGACCATATGCATGTTTCTTCTAAATCAAATACTGATAGAAAACAAATTGCGCAAAATGCAAAGCTTTATGCAGGAAGATGTATATTCTGAAACCTCTTCGAAAGAATAGCACTGGATAGTTGTAAGTTCAACTCACCATATCAGTGACATAATCCACCACGATGTCTTCCACAAGTGACACAGTTTCTGGAAGTGGCTGATAGTGCAACACTATTAGTTTAGTAAAGATCAACGGACAAAATAATACCAGTAACTCATAGAAAATCAAAATCAGTGCAACTTCCAGACAATTCGTTTGATATTTACAAGGTAATCAACCATCATCTTTGTGATAACCTATAAGGTAATCAACCATCAACCATCCCCAAGTCCAGTATTAGTTGACTAAATTAGAAACAATAAACATACAGCCGCAAAAGGGAACATATCAATAAGAAAATCTTCCAGAAAAATTATCTCTGTTCTATGATGGAGTCACTAATGCATTATGACCGCGCTCTATTCCCTTGTATAACAGGGAAAGCAAGATGTGGTAAAACAAGAAAAAGGACTGTACTCCAGCAAAGAAGATTATTCCTTTTAAAAGACAACTAGACAACATCATTACAAAACTCCAACTCTGAATTTCTGTTCTTTCCTTAGAATCAGCACAGGTCCTCGGTCCTCCCAAAAGTCCCTTCAGACATTATTGCTAGAGCCTAGACACAAGCTTAGTACTATCATCAAAGAAGATTAAAGTATTTCCCATAGCCAGTGAGTGATTTTTATAATGATGTTAAACATTAAGCAACAAGCAAAGGCCATATTCAATCTGGTCCATACAAACTGCAACTTTTCCCACTATCAATGTGTGTACAGAGAAACAAAAAAGCCAGGTGACAGCAGCATGGCATAATTCACTGTATTTCCATACACATGACAATCAACAAGTACAAACACCATGGACATACACAGATGAAAAACAATGAAGAGATAAAAAGTGAAACAAAGAGGCATCTTACATTGCTATCATCTCCAAAACCATACATCATGTGTTGCACTGTGTAATAAATAAAAGAAATATTAATAAATAAAACAAGATGAAGTGATTTAACATTATTATCAACATCTATGTAAAGAGTCACTGACAATCTTTCTGAAACATGCCACGTTTCCTCTTAAGTGAACTTTCTGAAGGTTGTGATGCTCCTACTCTAGCTTTTGAGGATGGCCCTGCAGAAGAGTTGTTCATTTTCTATTTATTCTAACGTCCACCTCTCAACCTGCCAAAGTGTCATCACCATCCTTAGCAAATACCATCAATCAAACATATCATATATTATTATCAGATATATACATCACGCAAATACCATCGAAAAGAAAATAGAAAACTGAACGCATAAAGAATGCACTTCCATAGTTCTTATAATAGTTATCACCACTTAACCGCCTACACAATTAGCTCAAAATTTTCCGATTCTATAAAAAAGGGAGCTCATTATATAGCTGGAACATACATTCTTCCATGCAGCTCCCAAAATAAGCACCCAATATATACCCAACCCATATGATCCACTGGAAAAAAATAAATTCTTTTACTGTAAATGATCATCAAATAAAAGAATTCATTAAGATTAAAACTTATATCTGTTTTTTTCCTATATATACATTGTGTGGAAGCCATTACTGAAGCTTTGTTACCTTCCCTCTTTTAAATAAGTTATTAAGGAATACAAAATCCAAAGTGGGACAGACGCGAATTGGGTTTATCGATCAACAACAAAAAAAAATAATTAAAGACACAGTTATCAAATGATCAACACCCAGGAGTATGAATGAATTGAAGAAAAAGAAGCAAATGCAAGAACACAGAAAACATAAATTAATTAATTTCTGCAGTCACAATCGCAATTAGGATCGTAAAAGAGAAAGAATTCTGAAGAGAAACCTGCAAAAGTGTTGATTCCACTGGAGATGACGAGAGCACAATTGAAAACAGAATTTCAAATTGAAATCCCCAAAATTATTAGGGTATTAGGGCATTTGCTCAAATTTATGTGGAAATTGGGAAATTTCTTTTTGTTGTTCAAACGGGTATGTCGGTGAATAAAAGAAGAATTTGGGCTTAATGGATCATAGTGTCTATCAAACAAGCCCAAAATAGTTTTTTTTTTATCAAAGGCCCAAAACGAAAAAAAATTGTTACTTCAGCGATAGTTTTGCATATTTGGTCATGTTTAACAAATTTTTTTTAAAAAAAAATCGCTAAATAAATTTTTTTGTTATTTATCAGATAAGGTTGTGGGCATTTATTAATTTTGCTAATAAGACAGAAGTTTTGTATATATTACTATATTTCAATAAATCAGACGCAATGAACTTGTTCAATTGATAATAAGTTATATCATGTAGGCAAAAATTGCATGTTTTGATCAATTGGTCACAGAGTGTAACAATCGAGTAAGATTTGATAACATTCATTCTAATTTCTACATATCGTATTAAATTGTCACAAGTTATAATGTATTGATGGAAGGTGCAGGCATCATTTAATTATTCATAACTTTTTCCTCTACCTTATATAGAATCATTCCTATAATCCATAAAAATAACATTATACACTCTTTTAATTGAAAAGGTGTATGGCTAAATTAATGTAAAAAAAAAGACTTTGATCATGATTAAGTACAGTAAGTTTAATTAAACAAATGGACTTCTAGAAGATAAGGTAAGTTAATTAGATAAATGGACTTCTAGAAGATAAAGTAATATTGGAAAAATTATTCTAGAATACCTCAACATACTTAGCCCATTCTTCACCTTTTTGCACTTTGCTCTTCTTAGGTTAATCATTCTTAGTTAACTTTTTGAAAATTAGGTAAAATAGATTATAACAATATGTACAAATTAAAATGAACCATGTGTCCTTAGCACTCATTCTTGAGTGTGATTTGTGTCTTTTCATTCATGAAAATTATATATTTTTTAAACCGAATGGTGTTTGTATCTCAACATTTTCATCAACTACTATAATTTTTTCTAGTAGTAGGACCAGCTTTTCCACTCAGCCCCTTTCATTTTCCAGCTTTGTATATGTCATATTTAATATATGGTTATGGTATAGGAAATTAATTCCATGACATGCCTTCTAGATGGAATGGAAATACAAACTAGAAGCAACCAAAAAAAATATTATTTTTCCCGTTTCAATTTGTTTGTCTTACTTTCTTTTTTAAATATGTTTTAGTAAGAATGCCAGTTTCCTTTTTTGATAATTTTTTAATTTTAATTTTTCATCTACCATATCTAAAATCACAAAGATTAAAAAGTATTTTGATATACAATTATATATTTTCAGTATAAAATCATAAAATTCAAATAAAAATATTTACTTTCATAAGCTTTATGTCAAGTGAAAATCAAACAAACAAAATTAAAATATAAGAAGTAATTAACAAAGAGCCATTAAGACGATTTTTTATTTTTTGACAAGACAATTTTTGTTCCCTTCTGAGAGATGTCATTTTGTTTGTGTTTGTTCCAAAAAAAGATTGCTAGTCGGCAAATTGTTTGTAGCTACTTCAAGAATTGTAAAACCTATGTTCTACAAAACAAAGAACAAGAAAAATTACTGAAAGGACAATTTAGAAACAATAAATTAATCAATTAGCTCACACCATTTTAAAAGTATCGATATTATTATTGATCCTTCTTTTCTCCCCCCAGAATATTACT
>JAJONQ010003140.1:0-22180 GCA_036250385.1 Solanum microdontum | reverse complement strand
AATAGTGGAAAGATAAAGTAAAGTCAAAGTTTTTGACTTGTTGTGTAAATTATTGTAAAGTAACGTAGTAAAGGACAATGTAAAGTAAAGTAGAATAGAATAGGTGTAAAGCAAAGTAGAATAGTAAGTAGACAAGTGTAAAGTGGGTAGGTGTGGTAGCATTATTAAGGGACAAGTGTAAAGTAGGTAAGGGTAGGTGTGCATTATTAAAGTAGTGTGCAGATAAGTGTGAGTGCAGTAGAATTTCCTTTCTATATAAAGGAATATATATGTAATATAATAAGCAAGCTTTCAATAAAACGAAGCAAGCATTCTTAAAAACACTCTCTCAAATATTTAATACTTAATAGATAATGGAACAAACTTCAGATATCATGGATAAGCAAGAGGCAAAGGTATATTGTTCAAAAAATATGCAGAACTAATTTCATATATTCCTGAATATCATATATATGACTGAATAAATTTATGTTAGTTATTATGTATTAGAATTATTTGAATCATGATTTCTATTTTATTAGCACACTGGAAACAGGGATAAAACTTCTATACTATGTCATCCTAATATTGAAATCGGTAGGCAAGGAAAACCGTTTATGGGAGTAAACAAAGTTGAGGCGCTAATAAGAAGGAAGTATCTGCTAAAGTACGATGCTAGTAGTGACAGGAGAACATGATAAACAGATAATCTAGTTCATAATGATCTAATATGAATTTAATCAATTATGAATATGATAGGAAGAAATAATTGAAAATAAAAAGCCTGGATAACAACGAACATGACTACATACATACATGATGAAATGATAAAGAACTATGAAACTCTAATCTTATATATACTTAAAGGTATAGAAATAATTGAATTAAGAAGAATAATATGAGAAAAACTATTTAATGATAACGGATCAGAAGATATATTAAACCAACAATGGTATGAAATAGACCTACATGATTTAGATCTCGAAAGAATAGAGTGGTATGATTTAGAAATAAATTCAGACTAAAATGAACTGTGAATATTTATAATATTGGACAGAATCTATGGAAGATATAAAACTATTAGAACAATTAATGAAAGAAGATTTATATATGTACCTAAGAATCCAAGATATGTTATATCTAGAATATATCATAAATAATATTAAAGAGATATCAAGATTAAGACCCCTGAAAAAAGAATATTATAATAAAATCTTTGAGATAAATTCCTCACCTACCACACTACCACCTACCACACTACCAAAAATATGAATTCCTCAACTACCAATTCCACACCCCCGAAAAATGGTACAGTTCAAATTAACAAATTAACTTTATTAACTGTAGAGATTTGTACAGACAAATCTATTAATGTTTTTGTTCATGACACAAGGCATCCTTGAGTTCCCTAGAAATACATGAGATTCTTTCCTAGATTTGGAAAGGAATTTGTGTATACACCCCTTGATACTTAAACTAAGTGTAACGCTTACAATAAAACAGAAGTGAAACATTGAGGTCCCTGACAGGTGAGGTCAAAGTAGAGCAATATTTCAGTCATCAAGAAAAGAAACACATAAGATCTAAACATAAAACACTTTCTGGTTATCTTCTGTTTTTTCCTATAAGAAGAATAAAGACACGATGTTTCTTCTTATTCCTTTCCTTACCTAAAAAAACATACACATGCCAAAATATATTTTAATTCACATTAGGAATACACAAGTTTTGAAAAAGCCACTCTCTTCATTCGTCTCCAATGACTTCACAAATACTATCAAGAAAAAATCTTTATAGCCCCATGAATCCACCAGTATTAGTACTTGTGTTCTGACTAAATACCCTTTATATGAGAAAACAAATTACACATCTTGTTGACTCAACTTATATCCTGCAAGGTAATCAATAACAGAAATTCCTCTCCTCAAATCTAGTATATTGAACCTCAACTACCCCTAATTCTTCACCCAACTTGAAGCCAACATGTGTCCCAGTGTCTAGTATGCCTAAAGTTGAACAAAAAAATTTTCAACACTTGTGCAGAATACAGATAGCTTATAAAAGCCTATGTTCCACCTGCATCACTGTCCGGAAGTAAGTTGATGGCTAGTTATAGACAAGTCTATGTTAATCAATAATGATGCAATGAAGAACTTTAGTGATGAATGGAAAGAATCACATCATAACCATACGTTCCAAGACCTGGTGGAACAAATTACAACAAATTATCATATTAATGTCACATGAAAGAGCAGAAGCACAATGTAGAAGATTTTGTCAAAGAAACAAGCAACAAAAGACACAAATTCAAACTAAGAAGGACCATAAACACAATTCTCGCCATAAAAGAAAGACCATAGCAAATTCATCTAGAAATGAACAATGTAGAAGTTGCTTTTATCAATTTACCTGCCCTTCTTCGTCTGAAGTGGCCAAGCAGTATCATCAAATCCCTGTGAGAGAACCTTCTGTAGTTGAAACCTAGAATTAAATTAAGTAATCTAAGGATTAATACTCAACTAACAAACTAAATAGATCATTCAATCAACTAAACAACAATTCCAAATTAGTCAAGAGAGAAAAAATAAGGAATGTTTTTATTTTATGAGAACAAATCAACCAATAGGAGGTTTTTTGTTCATTTCTTTGACTTATATAAAAAGAAAAACTAAGTTAATTTAAAAAAATTATATGTGTTGTAAAACTAAAGCAAAATAAGACAAGAAATATAGAAGATAAAAGCAATAGAAATAGGGAGACAAGAGATGAGCGTTTTCATTATTATTCTAAGTCTTCAAGTGTATACAATATGAACTCTTATACCTCTATTTATAGTGTAACATAGAGGCATACAAAAGGTTAATCATAAACATGACATTAACATGAATATAATGGAGGAGGTTATGGAAGTGAAAGGTTACAAGAATAATAGTTTTAAAGTTGGAAGTTATGGAAGTTATGATTATATTCATAATGGAGGAAAGTAATGGAGATAATGGGTGAGAGTAACTTCTTGGTGTAATGGACATCCACACTATAATATTTTATAACACTCCCCCTTGGATGTCCATAGATAATATACCTCGTAAAAACCTTACTTGGAAAAACCCCTGTGAGAAAAAATCCTAGTGAAGGAAAAAGAGTACACATATCTTTTAATACGCTTTGTATGTTGCCTCATTAAAAATCTTACCAGGAAAATCCAATTGGAATAAAACCATGATTAAGGAAAAGAGTACAACGCCTATTTTTCTCCCTCCGATAAAAGCTTTACTTGATATCCCGGAGACGATGTATTCCAATCTTATATCACAACTTCTCAAATATTGATGTTGACAATCCTTAGTGAATAAGTTTACAATATTATCACTTGAATGTGTCTTTGAACGTCTATCTCACCATTTTGTTGAAGATCATGTGTGAAAAAAACTTTTGGTGTAATATGCTTTGTCCGATCTCCTTTGATTGTATCCTCCCTTCAATTGAGCTATATATTATTTTCGTATATGGTGGCTGGAATATCCTTTGCCAAAGGAAAACCACATATTTCTAAATATGATAGATCATGATTCCAACAAAATACACTCCCGACTTACTTCATAGATCAATATTATTTCCGTATGATTTGAAGAAGTGGTTACCAATGTTTGATTCTTTGAATTTCCAAGATAATGTTGTGTCTCCATATGTAAATAATAGTCCATTTGCGATCGAGATTTATGCAGATTAAATAAATATTCTACAACTACATAATCAAATTATTTCTGACTCAGGGATTGATCGTTTCAATTTTATTGAAGCTCGTCTTTTATTCTGAAAGAAATCACATGTCTTCTATGTGTTGAGTCACTTGCTTTGTTAGTTTGTTGTCATAACTTGAATGATAATATGATAATCCTTTCACATAACTTTCGTTATGTATATCAAATAATCTTCTAGAATTTGCATAATCAGCAAACTGTAAGTGCACCAATTGCACTAATACATGACATTTTAAATCATTTTCATGAGATCAAAATATTTTTTCTCTGTGATAAGCAGTCTTAAAATCATTGGGTACTCTATGGAATTGCTTTAAGATCTTTTAAATCCTTCAAGAATTTTCATATAACCTTCATCGTCTAGTTAGACCTAATAATCATTCATAATGCATATTCAAGTATTTCATCTATTGCCAGACTGAAACAAGTCTCATTGCATCCACCACTGGAGAATGTATCTCAATTTAATAATGTCAGGATTTTGTGAAAACCCTTTATGCCCCGATGCACAAACCGCACTGTATATCTTACGGTTATACTTTCGCACAATGATTCATTTGTACCACACTGACATTATAGTTTGATCCATGAACTATAAGATCAAAAACATCACTTTTCTAAGTGAAACAAAATATACTTGAATAGTGCCAATCATTTATCTGTCCACACTATATGACAGATTCAAATTTAAGATTCTCGTAACCATTTATAGCATTGAGTGCTACTTCATATCAAAGAAATCGTTGATGGTCATTTTGATATCGATTCCAATACGACATAACTTATCGAGATCTCTTCATTTTTCAGCATTTTCACGTGCCTGAATCTTTGCCAAGGTTTTATGAAGTGTTATGTCATAGTGCTCTTTCAAAATACTTACCTCATTATCATGACCATTTATTTGCTCCTCTCCTTCCTCAACTCCTTCCTCAAGGAGTTTTACGTTGGGAATCGATTGGTCTATCACGCTTCTGGCATACCATTGACTCTGTCCTTCAAGAACTATTTATTGGAGCATTTGCAGCTTAATTAAAGTATTGGGTCAGCAAATACATCTGGCAAATTATTTGCAACATTTTTCAAATTAATTATCTCTTGAACTTCAAGTTCACATTTTTTTAACGATGATCTAGATAATTCACCCCACACATAATTTTCAACTGCTAAACATATCTCCCCATAATATTAGGAAATCTAACATTTACCCCCAACCTCATTTGGCGATCCATCTTTGTGCGTGGTGGAGCAATAAAATCATATGTGCACAAATCAAATTTTTGGCTCCTGACCCTGAACCAATTGTGATGGGAGAACCTTGTTGGCTTGATGCACACAAGTTAAATAAACTCATCTCATAATAAATTTTATTTGAGAGATTTGTCCTCATAATCAGTGGTCTAGTTATAATTGGAGGCAAACAATTTCTGCTAAACCAACCAGTATTATCAACATAATTTTATAGTTTTGAACTGTGCCCTTAATTTAACAATTTGAGCAAACAACTTTACAAAAACCAATTCGTAAGTTGATACAAATGCACATGTGACCATACCATAAATGCATCTATTAAATCATAATAGTAAGTGGTCCACATGGTAGGTGAACGGAACCATATTCACCTTTTTATCTGTTCCAAATAATTTCAGGGGATACAATCCCAACCTTAGCTGGTACAAGGATCATTTTATCATGAGAACAAGCAACACATGAGAATTCTTGAAGAATCTTTTATTTCTTCAACATATAACCACATGAATTCTCAATTCTTTTGCATCATATTTGAACCGAAATGGTCAACCGGTTATGCCAACTGATATTTAATCTAGTAAACTTCTAGTTTACTTTTGCATGTGATTTCATCATCATGCCTATATTTGTATACAACAAACAAGACAAAGGGGGGTAGCCTTTTGTGTAGATATTCATAACCCACTTTGATTGTAGTAATCTGGAGATATTTATCTTACAATAATTTACAGTCTCAATATAATAATTTTTTTCAATTCCTCCGAAACTTAAAAAGTTTCTTTTGAGACTTACTACAACCTCAATATTATGAACTATTTTCATTTGTGGATAGTTACAAATTAGTTCTTCCGAAACTCTTAATTAAGTTTGTGTACTGCCACAAATTTCACAACACCGTTCTTATGGTGACCATTGGTGTTTGCCGTAATCAATGATACAATTTCCAATTCAAGTGTCTACGATCGTGCAATAGTATAATAACCCAACCATGGGTTGGGGTCGTCCCAACGGAGTGGTTTTGAAAATTAATATAAAAATAAAATTGTGCTCTAACTAGTCATAGCTAAATATATTAATGAACAAAAATATAGTTAATTAAAGGGGGTGACACGAAAGTGTCAAATATCAAATGGGGGTTTTGTTACAAGTAAGTTAAGAATAGCGGAAATTAACAAGAAAATAAAGTATGGGAAAAGGTTGTTGGGGTATGACCGCAACACAAGTTGAGATAAATCGTTGGGTACATGCTTTCGATAGAAAATTTGCAAGATAATAGTGACTAGGCTAAGCTTTAGATGAAAATAAGTTCCCTCTCGGGCAACTTACCCCGTTTCAAATGGCTTCTTCTTGGACACCGATTTGCCGCATGAAGACCAGCCTACACCTTACCCCACTCTCTCTCTCTACCTGAGTGTTAGGATATGGGACTAGGGCTCACCCTCTCGGGCTGAACCTCATGTCGACCCACTCCTTAGGCCATCAGTCTAATGGTCTTGGTTTCGCGACCTCCCTTTCGGGCAAGCCGAAAACACATGGGTGGTTTTGTATTTGCAACTACAAACCCATTAGATTAAACCACAACCAGTAGGTGAAATAACCATTAAAATACATCTAACCTATTAGCAAGCAAGACCCAACAATAATATCAACACATATTTGCTAAATCACACCCCAAGAATTGGGGATTTTTAGCCACATATCAAGAAATAACAAAATACACCTAAAATGTTACTAAAGTCAAATGGGTATAAAAAATTAAACCTTAATTTAAGAAAAGGAAGAAGAATGGAGAAAACCGACTTCCAACTTGGGGAAGATGAAATCCTTCTTTCTTCAAGTCTCCCAAAAACCCTCTCCAAACTTGAGAAAAAATATCCAAAAACGTACTATTCTATTCTGAAATTTTTAATAATAATCGTTCCCCTCAAAATTAATAAAGAGTTTAGTATTTATAGCCATCAGAAATTAGTGCTGGCAGATAGCTCGGTGAAGTTAGTTGAGTGCGCCGACTAACTCGACGACTCACCCTTCTTCTGTCTCATTGCCGTTTCGTGCCTGCCTTCAACATCTTCACGTTCTGGACTATTGGGTGGTATAGTACTGCTTCACAAAAATATTCGGCGAAACGCCGACTGCTCCCTTTCATCGCCTTTTTTTTCCTTTTCCTTCAGGGTTTCGCGTACTGGAAAAAAGGGCAGAATTAGTCCCTTTGGCGACTCGCCAAGTGTGTTTGGCGACTCGCCAAGTGTGCTTGGCGGAGCTCAGGTTTCAACTTCTTCGTTCTTTTCAGCCTTTTTGCGCCTAAACGTCCATGCTTCTGCTAAAACATCAAATACCTGAAACTTAAAAGTTTTTAATCGATATTGAGACAAAATAAGCATTCAAGGACACTATTTCTATTAAAATAAAGCCCTAAATGAGTCCAATTTGTGGACTCATCAACACCCCAGCTTAAACTTTTGTTTGTCCTCAAGCAAACTCAAGTTCAGCCATTCAAAAAGGGTGTCTCAAACATTGCTACACAAGACTAAATCATCAATGCACATGATAATACTCAACTTACTATACAAGAGACAATTTTATACTCAAAGATTCAAGGTGTGAAACACCATTACCAAAGATTCTCGCACTTGCAATACTAGCTTCTTGTGGAAGTTTAAGCTCAACAAGAAGTAACTAAATGTCCTCACGTAAAGAATGATTCGATGTTCACACAAAGATGTTAGTCAATTCAAGATCAGGAATCAGATGCAATGCTCACACTCAAAAAGAGGAACACAATGCATGTTTTTACCCACAGGTTTTCCCTTATTTTCTTATCGATTTTCGATTCGGCTTACTCAAGATCAAAAAGGTCTTTCTAAGGCTTGTAATGGGGATGAGTGCAAAGGTATTGCCATTTAGGCTCAGTGACTTTTTATCCTCATGAGATGTTGTGGTCTCAAAACAACTTCTTCCCTTTAAAAAAAAATCTAGTGCTTCTAAGTCATCCTTTTATTCACTCTCTGTGAATTGTTCGGAAACCCAGTTTCTTTTGTACTTTAGTCCACAATTTTCCTTTTCAGTCTTTTCTTTTCTTTCTTTTTTTTATATGGAGGGTTCCATTGTTTCGTAGCACCATGGGTTAAGTGAGACTTCTTATAGCACTTCTTGACTTCTCCTTTTCCTTTTCACCACACCGCCAACTTTGGCCTAAGTTGGCTATTCACTAAACCACAAGTCAAGAGGATTATAGGTAGTGGGTCAAGTAAGGTCTAGGGTACATCAAGGTTCTTCCAAAGAAAGGTAAGGCTCAAGGAGTGTTCAAAAGAGTTTCACACGCTCACGGGTAGGCCACAAAAGAGGTATATGTCAAATTTGGCTCACACACTTTAAAGTTGCCTAAGATCATCTCAAGAGGAAACCTTTCTAAATCAATCAGACTAACGGGGCAAATTCTAGGTTTATTCATGCATGGTTCAAAGCAAGCTAATCACACAAGGTATCGACACTTAAGTCAAGCAAGGCTACACACTTTCGCTAGTGTGCAATGGTCATTATAGGAGAATCAATTCGATGAATGACTAATCACAACGAGATGTAAAGAGTTCACATATTTTTTATGCAACTTCATTTGGCCTCATCGTAGTTGTACATTCATGTTCATTCAATTGAGAGCACTATTCAAGTCATCAGTATTGATCAAAATCGAGACTCAAATATTTGCAAAAGAATAGCCACATCCAACTCACGAGGGGTGGCAACAATGTACGAAAAATTCAAACATATTTCGGAAGGGGTCAAAATCAATTGCAATTAAAAGAAAAAGGAGTCATAAGCTTAAACAATCGCACAAGCAATATTTAACAAAATTTAAAACATAACAACCCAATTATAAACACAAAACACCAATAATAATAGTAGCACACAAAAGTGACTCTCACCCCACCACAAAATAACGAGTGTTTATCCTCAAATGCAATTTAGAGTAACTTAAAAGTAAATGTAAGTAAGACAGAGAGAAAGGTAGAGAAAGGTCATGTCAACACAGTTTCTCTATCTGTCGGGCCATCAGTGCCCGGAGTAGCCTCAGATGGAAAATCAGTACCAGATCCATTAGGGGTTGTTGTGGACGTCTCAGTCGGTAATGTCTGGATCACCAGCTAGACAACCGTCTCTATTAAATCTGGCAAATCCCTGAATATGCCCGCATCTTGACTCTCTCTCATCTCCTCCTCACCTGTTATCAGATCTTCGTCGGTCTCTGCATCTAACGCTGCATATGCTGTGATATCCCCCTGCACATCTCCGGTGGTCTCAGGAGCATCTTTATCATCTACCCTGTTTATTATTGAAGTGAAGTTAGTAGACTTAAGGTAGTCTACTTCCTTCCTCAAACTTGCGATTTTAGCTTGTAGAGCTACCATTTCAGAGGCTTTCCTCTATTTTCTCTCGCAAGCAGTAACTCTTACTGTCAAGACATCAACAGAGGTCTGAAGCGGGGTAAGTGCTGCTAGTATGGCCCTGTCGATCATCCCTGGAACAGACCTCTCCAGTTGGGTAGCTCTTACATCAGTTGAATAGGCCAACTGTCCAATATTCAGGATTATGGCCTGAGTGATCCTGGCCGGCTAGGAGGATGAAGAAACACTTGTAACCTGTGCGGATGAAGAAGAGGGAGTTAGTATACATGAGGGCTCAGAGGCAGCAGTGGGCGCAGATGTCGCTGCTGATAATAAGTCAACATTGACCTCTGGAGAATTATTTGTTGGGGCAGCTTTTCTTATATCATCCTCCTCTCACGTGAATTCGGCCTCTATGCGCCAGATATCGGTGGAGGAAAATGGTGTGACCTCTATATCGCTAGTAGGATCCCGTGGCACCCCGGCACGTCGGCATAACTCAGTGATCAAAATAGGAAATCGCAGAGATATATGCGTCTGTTTGGCTCTCACATCCAACTTCTGTGATACTAGCAGTCCCAAGTCGATCCTCCTCCTGGCCATGATAGAACCAAGGTAATCCGCTTTAGGATAACGTAGAATGGACTCATTCTGAGATGGCATGACAGTGCTACTGATGAAGTCGAACCAGTACCGAGAGACAATGTTCATATCCCTCTTCTCAATAGGGGCTCCCGCATCCATCCACCTCGGGGTGATGCCAAAGATCACCGGAGCTAACCAATTCTTCAGATCATCTAGGGACGGGATAATAGGCTGACCCTGGTAGGGTAGTACCGAGAATACAACATTAATATGCTCGTTGTGACATTCCACCTTTTTGCCTCTAACCACAACCGACTTCACTGGTCGGAACTCACTAGCCTTTTTCTTATTTTTTTGGGCCAACTCCCCATAGGCTAAGTAGAATTCCTAGACCCAGGAAGGAATGTAAGAGCCCTGCGGCCTAGTGAACTGTTCAAACTCATTATATTTGAGTGTGTCAAGAACCTTAGCATGCTTACCTTCCAAACCCTCCACGAATAGTAACTTTTCTTCGAGAATGGTCTGTAAACTATGCCTTTCAATCTGTTCAACAGTCTGGGTTGAGATGGAGCTACGGGGAGTGCAGGGGCCACTGGAGGTGGTGCCGGAGCTGGCACTGATTCAGTAGTCAGAAGAGTTATAGCTGATGAAACTCTAGTGGGTGTTGATTGATGTCCATCTCTGAGCCTATTCTATCGGTGAATCAAGGGTTGTTCATCTTCTTGCTCAGAGAAATTTGGCTCAATAGCTGACCCTTTTCTAGCTATATTCTTCTTTCGCTTGCCTTTATCCCCCGGTGGGAGATCTTGCTTTCTTTTTTGTGAAGTACATGATCCTCCTTTATTTATTGTAATTCCCTTTGCCTTTTTCTGAGGTGGTCTGTTTAAGTTTATGCGTACCATATCTGCAAAAGGTCAAGAGATTAGGAAAACCTTAACAAAAACACAGAGAATCTTATTGTAGAAAGACTCACCGATCTATTCGGCGAGTTGCCAAACCTCTTTGGCGAGATAGATCGAGCTTGCCGAAGGGATTTCTTAAACTTTAGGCAAAATGGTGATGAAATATTCTATTCGGCGAGTCACCGACTACTTTCGGCAATGGCAAAGTTGTCCACCAAAAGATACAGTGAAAGAGAGTAAAAGGGGCATGCAAAGGCTGATCAAAAGTCTTATCGGCAAGTCGTTGACTAGTTTCAGCGAGCACGAATGTGTCCGCCAAAAGTTACAGATTTCACAGCACTAAGGATATGACTCAAGGGTGAACTATGACCCATAAGCGAACAGCCAAATCATTCGGCGAGCTCGACCCAGCTCGCTGAATGACACCACGTGCTTATTTTTCAATCCAACTCTCGAAATCGACCTTACGATCTTCAAAAGAAAACTCAAAGCATGCATACAGGAGATTCACATGAGACCCATACTTCCCATCACCCCAGAATACTCGAACTTCTTCCGATCCTACCAAATTTTGGCCATTTAACTACGATCACCCTTCAGAATGTCATTACCCATTCCTTCATTTAGCAATTCTCACTATTAAGCACAAATGTGGGCCATTTAGGTGTTACCTAACCAATACAACGACAATCAAACCGCACCCATTGAAATCTCAATCAAAATAAAGCACAAACAACAAGGCATTCGATTATTAATATATTTCAGGCAACTAATTTTGAATTGCATAAAACATATCAACCTATTTCTATCAGAGAGGCCCAACACACATCATCTTGATACTACAATTACAAATGAGTGCAAACCCTTTTAAGATAAATTCGGGGTTTTATGGACTAACCTTTAATGCCGATCAACTTTCTTTTTCAAACGCTAGGCAGCAAAGAGATCCAACCCCAAGCACTACTTACCAACTTAAATACTAATGAGAGGTAAGTATCTAAGAAAGAGTACCTTTGGTGTCATTTCGAGGAGTTTGAAACGAGGGAAGGTGAGAGGTTCAAAATATTTGACCTTTTACCTTTATATAACTATTCAGTTCTCGATCATTCGGCGACGTTAGTCTTATCGCCGATCAACTCGGCAATACGCCGAACGCGTTCTTACCTCGCTGAGTTTTACAGGAAATCCCTTATTTTGGGATCCTAACGGTGGATTAAGTTGGAATCGCCAATAGGTTCGGCGAGTCGTCTACCAGATCCTTGGCTAGCCAACTTGCACTTTTCTACACCTTTCTCATTTTAACCTACAAAATCAGCACACCATTATTCGAACAGAATAATTAAAAGCATAAAACTTTGGGTTGCCTCCCAAGAACCGCCTTATTTTACGTCGTGACACAACGTAAGTTGTATTTTAACTCTCCGTTATTGGGGTTATCCCTAGTGTCACTAGGTGACCCCAATATGTCATTTGGGTGGAGATGAGGCACTGCAAAACTCAGGAATGACCTGATTAGTTGGATTGATCTAGAGTGAGATCCAATCATTTGATTCAACACTTTAATACTCTCCTTCATTTCTTCCAACACCTGATCTTGATCGGTGATCTTTTGGAGAATGATTTGAAGTGTGTCCTCGACATGATTTTTATCCCCAATTCTAAATTTCCTCTGCTCATGAGGGAGCAAGTACCTCCCCCTGATATTGCATTGGACTTCCACCTCTGAGATTTTGGTGGCCAAGTCGTTTAGCTGAGATGCCAGGTCGGTCATCGTGAAGTCTTTTTGGACTTCTTGGCTCATTTCGATCAGTTTACCACTACTCTGTTTAGCCATGCTCATCTAAATGGAAACTCAACGAAGAACAAATCTAAAGGTAAAGTTAGTCAACTACAACTAACAAGAACAAAAAATTTATTAGTCCAAAAATTCTCAAATAAGACCACTCCCCGACAGCGGCGTCATTTTGATGTTTACTGTAATCAATAACACAACTTCTACTTCAAGTGTGTACGATCGTGCACTAATATAATAACCCAACCAAGGGTTGGGGTCGTCTCAAGGGAGTGGTTTTGAGAATTAATAGAAAAATCAAATTTTTCTCTAACTAGTCGTAGCTAAAGATAATAATGAACAAAAGCAAAGTAAATTAATGGGGGTGACATGAAAGTGTCAAATATCAAATGAGGGTTTTGTCACAAGTTAAAAATAGCGAAAATTAATATAGGGAAAGGTTCTTGGGGTGTAGCCGCAATACAAGTTGAGATAAATCGTTGGGTCATGCTTTCGATAGGAAATTTTCAAGATAATAGTGACTAGGCTAAGCTTTAAATGTAAATAAATTCCCTCTCGGGCAACTTACCCCATTACAAATGGGTTCCTCGCGGACACCCATTTGTCGGATGAAGACCAGCCTACGCCTTACCCCACTCTCTCTCTCTAGCTGAGTGTTAGGATATGGGACTAGGGCTCACCCTCTCAAGATGAACCTCTTGTCGACCCACTCCTTAGGCAATCAGTATAGTGGTCTTGGTTTCGCGACCTCTTTCTCGGGTAAACCGAAAACACATGGGTGATTTTGTATTTGCAACTGCAAACCCATAAGAATAAACCACAACCACTAGGTGAAATCACCATTAAAATACATCTAACCTATCAGCAAGCAAGACCCAAAATAATATCAACACATATTTGTTAAATCACACCCCAAGAATGGGGGGTTTTTAACCACACATCAAGAAATAACAAAATACACCTAAAATGATACTAAAATCAAATGGGTATAAGAAATTAAACCTTGATTTAAGCAAAGGAAGAAGAATGGAGAAGACCCACTTCCAACTTGGGGAAGATGAAATCCTTCTTTCTTCAAGTCTCCCAAACACACTATCCAAACTTGAGAAAAAATATCCAAAAACGTTCTATTCTATTATGAAATTTTTAATAATAATCGTTTCCCTCAAAATTAATAAAGAGTTTAGTAATTATAGCCATCAGAAATTGGTGCTGGCAGATAGCTCAGCGAAGTTAGTCGAGTACGCCGACTAACTCGGTGACTCACCCTTCTTCTGTCTCATCGCCGTTTTGTGCCTTCCTTCAGCATCTTCACGTTCTGGACCATTGGGTGGTATAGTACTGCTTTGCGGAACTATTCGGTGAAGTGCCGATTGCTTCCTTTCATCGCCTTTTTTTATCCTTTTTCTTCAGGGCTTCGCGTACTGGAACAAAGGGCGGAATCGGTCCCTTTGGCGACTCGCCAAGTGTGCTTGGCGGAGCTTAGGCTTCGGCTTCTTCGTTCTTTTCAACCTTTTTGTTCCTTTTTGCGCCTAAGCGTCCATGCTTTTGCTAAAACTTCAAATACCTGAAACTTAAGAGTTTTCATCAGATATTGAGACAAAATAAGCATTCAAGGACACTATTTCTATCAAAATAAAGCCCTATATAAGTCCAATTTGTGGACTCATCAACCATCTCCTTCCAGAAGCAAATTATTATTATTGTCATGGTTAAAATTATTACATGCAAGACTTATTTCTTGACAAACAATGACAAATTTTTGTTGTCACACAACAACATTTATTTTGGTCATGACCACAACGAACCTTTATAGAAAAGAATTATTTCTTTCTTTTGTCCTCCCATAGTTCATAATAAAACATACCACCACATTTGTGTAGTACTCAAAGTATATGACCAAAATGACCATTTATGTCAAAATATTTTTTTTCAATAACTCAAACCTCCCATAGAGGTAGATGTGATATTTATCCAACCCTACATGAACATGTCCTCATCAATACGAACACAAGTCACATTCTGTTCAAGAAATGAACCATAACCATTTGTACATGCTCCACAAGTTTTTATCAGAAACGCATTGTCATGCTTTGGCATTATCAAATTTATGTGACTCAACTTAACATCACTTTAAGAGGTCAAATGTACCAAATGTACTACCACTTTGTATTCCTTTATTTTGATGGAGTATTTACAAAACTTTTCAAATTGGGTTGCATCAACAACAATGTGCCCAATATCTTTTCATACCACTTTGATGGATAAAAATTACATTCACAATTGAAGGACCATCTTACGAAACAATGTGCCCTCATACCACCTTGATGGACAAAATTACCTTCACATTTGAAGGACCATCTTAAGAACCCCTAAAGTTCTTCCTTTTAATAACCATAAGGATGACCATTAACATTTTACCACACCCATATTCATAAATTTAACCACTTCTCATTTTTCAGACATATTATGCACTACTACCACATTCACATAAGAGAATGGAGCAATTTAATTAGGTAAATTTCATGACTTTCAGTCAAAAGTATACAACTTTATGTTAGTCATCATATCATCACTATATTGTATTAGGACTTAAACCCAATGTCTTACCCATACAAAGACGCCTTTGATCATAAATCAATGAGACTTGAACCCAACTTCTTATTATCACGGTGCACCGAGTCTTTAACTCGTTGTCTTACCCATTTGGTGCAGTGAAACATGAATTCACTATTTTACCCTCAACCAATGTCTAAATAAACCAAATGCATAACCAAAAAATATATATTGAATACCATAATTATTATCTGAATTTCACTTAAAATTGAATAAAATGAACAAACCTAATTAATTAGAACAACATGTTGGAACCATATAAAAGTTCAAAGTAAAAATATATTAAAACATTTTAATAGTCCCTCACAATAGTTTTATGAAGATTATCATAATTTAATAACCATTATCAAATAACCACAGAACAAGCTTTGTTAGTACAAATAATATATATGATAGAAGTATACCTTGTAGCCGAAGAATTACTAGGATAATTCATAAAAGTCAAGAAATACCTACCTTGATTCTTGATGGAGAATGAGCAACTCATGCTAATAACGTGTTGTAAAACTAAAGTAAAATAAGACAATAAATATAGAACATGAAAGCAATAGAAATAGGGAGACTAGAGATGAGAGTTTTCATTATTATTCCAAGTCTTCAAGTGTATTCAATATGAACTCTTGTACCTCTATTTATAGTATAACATAGAGGCATACAAAAGGTTAGTCATTAACATGACATTAACATGAATATAATGGAGGAGGTTATGGAAGTGAAAGGTTACCAGAATAATAGTTATAAAGTTGGAGGTTATAGAGGTTATGGTTATCTTCATATTGGAGGAAAGTAATGGAGATAATGGGTGAGAGTAACTTTTTGGTGTAATGGACATCCACACTATAATATTTTATAACACTCCCCCTTGGATGTCCATAGATTATATGCCTCGTTAAAACCTTGGAAAAAATCCTAGTGAAGGAAAAAGAGTACACATATCTTTTAATACGCTTTGTATGTTGCCTCATTAAAAACCTTACTAGGAAAGTCCAATTGGGATAAAACCATGATTAACAAAAAGAGTACAACACGTATTTTTCTCACTCCGATAAAAACTTTACTTGATATCTCGGAGACGATCCATTCCAATCTTATATCACAACTTCTCAAATATTGATGTTGGCAATCCTTAGTAAATAAGTTTACAAGATTACCCCTTGAATGTGTCTTTGAATGTCTATCTCACCATTTTGTTGAAGATCATGTGTGAAAAAGACTTTTGGTGTAATATGCTTTGTCCAATCTCCATTGATTGTATCCTCCCTTCAATTGAGCTATATATTATTTTCGTATATGGTGGCTGGAATATCCTTTGCCAAAGGAAAATCACATATTTCTAAATATGATAGATCATGATTCCAACCAAGTACACTCTCAACTTACTTCATAGATCAATATTATTTCCGTATGATTTGAAGAAGTGGTTACCAATGTTTCATTTTTTTGAATTTACAAGATATTGTTGTGTCTCCATATGTAAATAATAGTCCATTTGCGATCGAGATTTATGCAGATTAAATAAATATTCTACAACTACATAATCAAATTATTTCTGACTCAGGGATTGATCGTTTCAATTTTATTGAAGCTCGTCTTTTATTCTGAAAGAAATCACATGTCTTCTATGTGTTGAGTCACTTGCTTTGTTAGTTTGTTGTCATAACTTGAATGATAATATGATAATCCTTTCACATAACTTTCGTTATGTATATCAAATAATCTTCTAGCATTTGCATAATCAGCAATCTGTAAGTGCACCAATTGCACTAATACATGACATTTTAAATCATTTTCCTTAGATCAAAAAGATTCTTTCTCTGTATTAAGCAGTCTTAACATCATCAGGTAGTCAATGGAATTTTTTTAAGACCTTTTAAATTCTTTAAGAATTTTCATATAACCTTCATTGTCTAGTTAGACATAATAATCATTCATAATGCATATTCAAGTATTTCATCTATTGCTAGACTGAAACAAGTGTCAATGCATCCACCACTGGAGAATATATCTCAATTTAATAATGTCAGGATTTTGTGAAAAACCTTTATGCCTCGTGTAACACCCCGTATTCGAAAATAGACCAAATTGCAGATTTCTGGTGTTGCAGTTGGCACTCACGAGCACCATCCACGGACCATAGGATGACCCACGGTCCGTCGTGCAAGTCTGTGGTTCGTGTCAGCAACCTCCAACAGAACTCAGCCAGAAATTTGGCAAAGTGTTGACCCACGACCGGACCTACGGTCCGTAAGTCAGGTCACGACCATGGTTTGTGTCCGTGGATCGATTCCCTTAAAGCCCAGCTTTAGTACCGATTGACGGTTGACCAGCACAGACTGTCATTCGATACACAGTCCGTAGGTTTGACCGTTGGTTAGGATCAGCAGCCAGTTAGATGAAAATTATTGAGTGGGTCAACTTCAGATGGTTATAACTTTTAGCACAAAAGGAAATATATGTCCCATGACCTATGATATGATAGATAATCTAATTCTGTTTCCAACGCCACCAAGTTTGCTCAAATCCGACCTCCAAATAAAAAGTTATGCTCGTTTTAGTGAAGCCCTGTCGGGCAGACTCGATCGACGACTCCAATCGACGGACCGTCGATTGACCTACAACCCGTCAGTCCTGTCCGTCAGTCACTCCGACAGCAGTTAAATCTGGGGTGTTATGGTCTTTTCCTATTTCGTTGGACCCCTAAGATACGTCGTTTAAACCCTAAATCATGAGTTTTTAGTCAGTTTAAGTCTAGAAACATAACTAGAACTTATCTAAGACAGATCATTAATAAAAACATAGAAAATTAGAGCGTAAGAGGAGAAGAGAAGTCAAGAACCCTAGTTCAAGAACGCAGCAAGGTTCCTTCAGTTTCAATCCCGAAATCGAAAGACTTCTCCGTGGAATTCGTCACAAGGTATGTGGGATTTCACTAGTGGGATCCTTTCTCCCATTAGGTCCCTAGAATTCAGTCAGATTCTTGATTCCATGATTATGAACAAACCTAGGGTTTCTAGAATTTCAAGAGATCTTCATGAATTAATTATTTAAATATTTCAAATCAGATTATCATGTTATTGCTCAGTTTATTACATGAATTTCAGAACCCTAGCTATGTATTTCTTTAGTTCTTGAATTACACATGCTTGGTCAGATATTTTAGTTATTCAGCTATACATGCTTCAGTTTATGAATGCATCATTATCAGATTAATTGTTGCATTCTCAGTTTGAATGTTCAGTTTTGAGCTATCCTGTATTTACAGAAATTCAGTCATAACTAGTTAACCACTTAATTCATTGGGAGTAGCATAATTCCGAGTTGGAGTAGGGTTCAGCGTACCCATATAGTCCCAGAACTACGAGCCACGTAGGTGTAAGTCCCCTCTGTGGGCAACATCAATTTAGTGATCACGCCAGCATGCCTCTATACCTCTAGCAGGGTATATTGGGTCTTCTCGATGGGGCATATACATCCGACTCCACATTTAGCTCATGTGGTTTTATGTCGGTTATTAGTAGCTCCCACTGTTCAGTCAGACTCTATTGCATTGACCATATTTTAATACAGTCAGTATTCAGTCTCAGCATGTTATAAATTTGGTCATTGCATCAGTTAGCTCAGTATTCAGTATTTTCAGTAGCTACATCATGTTTAGATCGTATCATTGCTTTATTGCTTTATTCAGTTATATGTTATTTCAGTTTTACTCTATCCTGCATGCTCAGTACCTTTCAAGTATTGACGCATACGTGCGCTACATCTTCTCGTAATGTAGGTTCAGGTTCTCAGTATCCAGATCACGCTTAGATTGGTTCTCGATCTTCAGTTCAGTAGCATTAGTGGTGAGTCTTCATTCTTCGAGGACTAGTGACGCGTTTATCTTTATCGCTTTTAGTCTTTAGTTTCAGTTTTGCTAGACGTTGTTGGGGCATGTACCAACATTTCTAGTTAGTTTAGAGGCTTATTTCAGATATAGTTAGATTCAGCTTAGTATTAAGTTAATATCTTCTTTGTATTAAACTCATCAGTTTTCATTTATATCAGTTATAGTATATGGGTATTCCTCATCTTTTCATTTTTATTCATGATTTAGCTTCTCCATCAGTTTATTATCTTTAGTATGCTCATAATCAGGCCAGTAGGGTTAGCTTGGGATCACTTGTGGTCCTAGGTCCCGTGTCCACGTCTCGAGGGTAGCTTGGGGCATGACAAACTTGGTATCAGAGCACTAAGTTTAAGTCTCCTAGGATGTCTGAAAGGACACACTAGGTGGAGTCCTTTTCCTGGGCGTGTAGTGCACACCACATCTAATGAGAGGGAGGCTACAAAGTGTTTTAGGAAATCTTCATTTTCTTGTTACTCTTATCGTGCGTAAGGTATAATCTAAATTCCATTCTAACTCGACGTTTTACGTTTCAGTGATCATGCCTCCTCGTAGAGCTTATGCTAGGAATGCGAATGCTAGGAATGCAGACGTAGCTCCTCCAGTTCCGGATCAGGAAGTCTCAAATGTCAAATTCAGCAATGCCATTCAGATGTTAGCTCAGAGTGTCGTTAACCAGAACAATCAGCGGGTTCAAGCTCCTGTGAATGCAAATGGTGGATCAGCAACAGCAAGGGTCCGTGACTTTGACAGGATGAATCCGCCTGAGTTCTTAGGATCACAGACTGGTGAAGATCCCCAGAATTTCTTGGATGAGATCAAGAAGATCTTTGAGGTGATGTAGGTCACTGGGAATGATCGGGTTGAGTTAGCATCTTACCAAATTAAGGACGTGGCTCATATCTGGTATACTCAGTGGAAGGAGAACAGGGGTACAAATGCCGCTCCTATTACTTGGGATTGTTTCAACGAAACCTTTCTGGACAGGTTTTACCCCATAGAGTTGAGAGAAGTAAGGACCCAGGAATTTATGAACTTAAGGCAGGGTAACATGACTGTCCTAGAGTATGGGCTCAAGTTTAACCAACTCTCCAGGTATGATCCTCACATTGTTGCTGATTCCAGGGCTCAAATGAATAAGTTTCTCTATGGAGTGTCAGACTTAATGAAGACCGAGTGTAGGAATGCTATGTTGTTGGGAGACATGAACATCTCTAGGCTCATGACTCATGCTCAGCAGGTTGAGGGTGATAAGCTTAGGGAACAGGCTAAGGAGACTAAGAAAGCAAGAACAGGTAACTATGAGTATTCCCAACAGAAATCGGGTGGTGGAAATCGCTCGCAGTTTTAGCAGAAGTCTTCGACTCCAGCCCCTTCATCAGCTAGTGTTCCATCCCCCAGGTTTCGTAATGATCAGAAAGGTAGGGCGTCAGGCTCTAAATCTCAAGGTAGTGTTTCAGACACCAAAACTTACCCAACTTGCCCGAAATGTAGTAAGAACCATCCAGGCGAGTGCCTTGCAAGTAAGGAAGGATGTTTTGGGTGTGGTCAGTTTGGTCATAGATTGAAGGATTGTCCTTCTAGATAGGGGTCAAGGAGGAAATAATGGTAAAACTCAGTCTACAACTTCAGTAGCATCAGCAGGTCGCCCGACTCAGCAAGGTAACTCATCTGGTATAGGTGGCGGACAACGCCAAAACAGGCTCTATGCTCTTCAAGCTCGTCAAGATCAGGAAGATTCTCCTGATGTAGTCACTGGTATGTTACGAGTCTTTGATCTCGATGTTTATGCTTTGTTAGACCCAAGGGCTACTTTATCTTTTGTAACTCCTTACATAGCAGTCCAATTCAGTGTTAGTCCAGAAACTCTTTCAGAACCCTTCTTAGTCTCTAGTCCAGTCAGTGACCCAGTTATAGCTAGACAGGTATATAGAAATTGCCCTGTCACAGTCTCTCAGAAAATCGCCTCAGCAGATCTTGTAGAGTTAGAAATAGTAGACTTCGATGTCATTCTAGGCATGGATTGGTTACATTCACGTTATGCCTCAATTGATTGTAGAACTAGGATTGTTTGTTTTCAGTTTCCAGATGAACCAATCCTAGAATGGAATGGTAGTAGCTTAGCGCCTATGGGTTGATTTATTTCTTACCTTAAGGCCAAAAATATGATCTCTAAGGGTTATCTCTATCATCTAGTTTGGGTTACAGATTCTAGTTTTGAATCCCCAACTCTTGAGTCAGTCCCTGTAGTCAATGAGTTTTCAGAAGTGTTTCCAAATGATCTTCCCGGAGTTCCTCCCGAAAGGGAAATCGACTTTGGAATTGATCTCCTTCCAGATGCCTAGGCTATCTCTATTCCTCCTTACAGAATGGCTCCAGCTTAGCTTAAGGAATTGAAAGAGCAGTTGAAAGACCTTCTAGATAAGGGCTTCATCAGACCTTGTATTTCGCCATGGGTTGCACCAATGTTGTTCATAAAGAAGAAAAATGGTTCTCTCAGAATGTGCATTGACTATAGGCAGTTGAACAAGGTCACAATCAAGAATAAGTATCCCATCCCCAGGATTGATGACTTGTTCGACCAACTTCAGGGTGCTAGTCATATCTCCAAGATAGATCTCAAATCAAGTTATCATCAGCTTAGAGTCAGAGATAGTGACATTCTGAAGACAACCTTCAAAACTCGGTATGGTCATTACGAATTTGTAGTTATGTCATTTGGACTAACCAATGCTCCTGTAACTTTCATGGATTTGATGAACAGAGTGTTCAAGCAGTACTTAGACTTGTTCGTTATCATCTTTATTGATGATATCCTAATTTACTCTAGAGATGAGGAAGAACATGCGAGTCATTTGAGAGTTGTTCTGCAAACTCTCAAAGATCGCCAGTTATTTGCAAAATTTAACAAGTGCGAGTTTTGGTTACAATCATTTGCTTTCCTTGGGCATATTGTGTCTAGTGAAGGAATTCGAGTAGATTCCCAGAAGATAGAAGCAGTGAAACAATGGCCCAGACCTACCTCTGCTACA
>JAJONQ010003139.1:0-21259 GCA_036250385.1 Solanum microdontum | reverse complement strand
CTTAGTTCGTTAAAGATAAAGCAATAACAAACTCAACTTTACTTGTATATAAAAGTAATATAACTTTTGTGGGAGATTCTTTAACCGACAACCACCACCATGAGCCCTAGTGATGATACAACATTTTACCTCACATTTCCCAAGGACCATCCTATACCTGGCCTTGATATAGGACCTTACTTAACTTAGTGGATCCACTAGCTTAACTTACGTGCTTATCTAAAAAGTATGACCCGTTAGATCCCATGTTGGCCACATGGTTCTTATGGAGATTTGAGTTAATATGAACTTGCATCCCCAATTTGGTGCTCAATACTACTCCCAAAATAACTTTAGCTCATATGTGTTTTAAACACCTCTTTCTTTAGTTTGAGATAATTGCTCAAAGCTTAGCCCAAAGGCTCTTTTGGAATTGATGTTCATCAAATAGGAGAAAGATACTTTGGGGTTTGACCAACTAATTGCCAAACTCAACTCAATGGGTGTTAATCGATAACCAAAAGTACCATTCTTCATGGGTAAGATGAGCTTTACATGAGATACATTTCACTCGAACAACTACCTCGTTTCAATTGAGTTCTCTCGAACCTCAATCTATTAAAAATGAAGACCTGCCCATAGCATCACCATATTCACTCTCCCGAGCTGAATAAATAGAATGAATCTTGGAGTTTACTCTCTTGAGCTGAACCCACTATGAACCAATAACTACGAGTGCCAACTTATCACCTTAGTTTAACACCTCTTTCTTAATCAAGCATAAAATACTAAATCATAATAAAATAACATTCAATAAAGCAATTAAACCACGACAATAAGTCAGAGCCACTCTAACTTAGCACTAAAATTGATACTAACTAACACCCATCAGGCCAAATTTAGCAATTAATCACATTGTCAAAAACCTAAGACTGGGGTTTTAGCTAATCATCATAAAAGAAGAAAATTCAATACCTAATACATGCTCCATTACTGGGTATTGATTTTTGAAGTTCTAAGATGGATAATAGCCCTTCTATTACAACACCCAATTTAAATCTCTTGCCAACATTGCTTAAAATCAATAAAAATAGTATTTTTGTTCTCCGTATTTCATTCTTACAATGATTGGATGCCTTCTATCTATTCCAAAAATCAATTTATAAAGATTTGAGATTGGCTTTCTGGGGTTGATTGGTAGAGTAAATCGAGCCTCGCCAACCAGTTGGCGATTCACTGATCATCCTTGTACATCCTCTTTTTCTTTACACTTTCATCCCTCCTGTACTGTAACATTAGGCGGTCTGCATCAGTATCGCCGATCACTTCTGCGACTCGCCCTTTAGTCTTTCGGCTTGCACATTCAACTTCATCTTTTTCTCGTCCAGTGCGTTCGGCAATGCTACCTTGTTTCGCCGATATGTTCGGTGATTCACCGATATGTAGTACCATTTGCCCAAATTTCTCATGTTTTAGGAACAACACATTGTAAAATTAGGCGGGCTAAAGGAAACTCAGCGACTCGCCGAGTGCTTTTGGCGATCATCAAGATAGCTTTTCTTTCCTTCTTTAGCTTGTTTTGTTCCTTTTTGCATGTTAGTGTTCTTGCTTTGCTCCCCAATCCACAGACTTAAAAATGAAGGTTTATTCCTCAGTTGTTAGCACAAATTAACATTTTAGGACACTAAAATTATCAAAACAAAGCCCTAAATGAGTCCAAATCTAGGACTCATCAACACCCCCAACTTAAACTTTTGCTTGCCCCCAAGTAAAACTTAAGATCAGTAGTTCAAAAGAATGTATCAAGTAGTTCTACACAAGGCTTAATCATGAACGCACACAACAAAGTTCAGCCTACTCATGCAAAGATCAGTGGTGCACTCAAAGATTCAAATTGTGACTCACCATTACCAAAGAGGCTCAAGTTCACAATAATTGCTTCAAATGCAAGTTCAAACTGAACAAAGGTACTCAAATACCGTCACAACAAGGATGATTCCATATTAGCACACAATTTCTCAACAAATTTAAAGTTCCGGAATCACATAAAACTCTCACACTCAGAAACATGAACACATGCATGACTTCACCCATAGATTTGCCCTTATTTTCCAGTCAACATTTTTAGCTCACTCAAGATCACAAAGGTCTTTTTACGGCTTGTAACGGGGCTGAGTGTTAAGGTATGATCATTTAGTCTTAGTCGCTGCTACTTTCATGAAATATGATTTGAACATCACTTTCCTCTTTTTCTTTAACATTTTAAACATGCTTATAATCCACCCCATTATTCAACTTCAAATGGACTACCGGATACCCCATTTCTTTTGCAACTTCTACCACTTTATTTTACAACTTTTTCATTCTTTTTCTTTGCTTCTTTCCTCTCTCCTTCTTTTTTACATGGAGGGGTTCCATATTTTTCAAAATCATTACTCGAAGGAGGATTTCTCACATTTTTTTACTTTCCTTATCTTTTCACCACACCCCCAACTTAGGCTTTTTGCCTAAGTTGGCTATTCAAAAAAACTGCACTTCATTAAAATTATGGGTGAATGGAATAAAGAGAGGTCACAATTGTTCAGGGTTATTCCAAGAAAATGGGTAAGGCTCAAAATGTTTAAAGCAAGGTTCACTCATCTCACAAGGTTGGTCAGAAAAGAGATATATTGTCAAATTGGTTCACACTTTAAAAATTGTTGCCTAAGATCATTTCAAGTGCTTGCATTACTTAGTCAACCAGACCAACGGGGCAAATTCTAGGTGTCATCACACACAATGTTCAAGGTAATCTTATCACACAAGGCATTTGCAGCAATATCAATTCCACACTTTCTAGCTAGTGTGCAATGTTCAGCACAAGAGACCCATCCGTTAATAGGATAGTCACAACGAGATGCTAAAAGTTTACATATTGTCTAGGCAACTTCATTTGGCCTCATCGCATCACTTTTGATGGAATAATGGACTCCTACAACCCCCACCAATAGAATCCAACATTGTGCTTAATGTTAGTAGAGACTAAACACTACACAAGAAAAACTAAGAATGAAAAAAAGATGACAGTAATGCAGAGGCACTCAAAAAAATAGAGTAGGGTAAAAAGAAAGCTTCTCTTGGTAGCCATTAGGCGAAGCCTTGTTAGGATTGCCAAAACAATCAGTGAAACGCCAAGTCGCCTGCATCTCACCAAAATATCAACAATGGAACCACTCCATTGTGGCAGAAAAAATTGGACAACGACTAGATCACCGAGTAGTATCGGTGTTGTGCTGAGTAGATGTGGGACCTCGCCTAAAGTTCTAGGATTCCGACCTTTTGGAGGTGGGGCAAAAGGCGGAGAAATTCAGATCGCCAAGTCATCTCGGCGTATCACCGAGTAGTGTGTATGTTTCGCCCAATGTTGCATCATCTCAACCAAGTATTTGCGCCGCAAGGGCGATCAAAATTGCGATTGCCGATTCTACTCTACAGATCTCTCAAGGAGTCATTGCATCGCAGAATTACCTAAACCTGCACATTCAGCACGCATTATTTAAAACCACTTACACTTGGTACGATGTGGAAAAGCCTTCACGCATCTTCTAAATACACCACTTCAATAAAAGAAATGTCATTGCATTTGATATGCCCAAATTACACCTCCCTAAAGAAATATAAGCAATCTTTGTCAAATAAAGAACCCAACTTGTAGGTTAGGGTCGATCCCACGAGGAATATGGTTTAGACTTAAACTTAACTCACTATTATATTCGTTTAGTCAACTTATTTTCGAGACAAGTAAATAAAAAGGGGGGTATTTGTGACACAAAACTGATTGTTGTTTAAGTAACAGGTAAGTAAGATTCAAACTTCGAGTTATTAATATGAGAAATGAAATAGGGTATATGTGTTCCCCATAAGCTGTTTAATCGGTAATCCTAATAATAGTAATCATTTTGTAGTGTTTTACATGCAAAGTAGGTAAAATATGTATCTATAATTGATTGGTCCTCTAAATAGGGAATCTCACTCCGCACCTTGGTCAAGTTTCGTGTGTATACTTTACTAACCCTTAGTTTTAACCCTCACACCAATTGATAATAGACTATTAGATAGTATCACAGTAAATATTTGTTGATAATTCTTTTCTTATTAACTACCTTCTTGGTCTGGCAAGTAGCAACGAGGTGAGTTCTAACGCGTGAACTCATTAAAACGACTTATAAGCGAAAGAATTATCAATGCATGCATAAACACTATTCAAGTATTACTTAGTTATTAGTCGTACAATGTTAATTGCTCATGGTTCCCATAACCCTAGTTGTGGGTTTAGCTACTCATGCTTGAAAGATCACAATTCATGTTTTAATAATAAGAATTCATGAACTTACGTATTGAGTAGAAGAAACCCGTAATATCAAAAAGAATTTCGAAGCACAAATCTTGTAGACCGAAATCCAGAAATCAAATTTCCAAAATTTTCAAGTTAATTATCAAGAAAAATATCAAGAGCTAAAAGTAAACAATAATGTCTAACCCCCAAAAATGAGGTTTACATACCTTATTTATTGAAAATCATGTCCTAAACAAAAATGAAACAAATAAAGCAAATAAACTTATAGGATGCGGCTTTGATCGACCTACGAAACGTGGGTTGACCTATGGTCTGTAGGTCCCCTCCGTTAGTCAACACTTAGAACTTTTCCACAATGGCTGGAACCTTCAACTCCCAGTTCATCAATGACGAACGTGCAGGACGAACCGTAGGCTCACCAACGGTCTGTAGGTCCTCTTCTATGGCTCCACACTTGGGATTTTCATTAGGTACTGGAACTTCAACTCTCTGAATACCTTTTATGGATGTGCACGACAGCCCGTAGGTCGACCTAATATTTGTGGATCGCTTCGTGGTTCCACACTTGGTTAGACTTCCCTGATGCTCCCATCTACGCCTACCCATCGATGGACCATCACAGGACCTACGGTCCGTAGGCCCCTCCGTGAGTGGCCACTTTTGCAGAATTTCAGATGTCATCCCATTCAACTGTGTCCAAGCATATTTCCTGTAAACATGACACAAAAACATTATTTTCAATACAAAATTTCCCTAGACACACACAACTCTTAAGTGAAATGTATCAAAAATACCGTAAACTTACAGTATATCAACACCCTCAACTTAAATATGTTGTTTGTCATCATGCAACACACTAGCACTTTATACGACACTTGTGTAGAAAAAGACATACAAACTCTGTAATCACATGGCCATTTCAACCCATTCCATCTTCTTAGTGCAAATCTTTTCTATCAATCTCAACAAGAAAACTCATGCGGATCAAGATATGACAAAAATAGACCAATAGACACCATAACATACACTTTTCACAATCACCAAGGTACCAACCTTCTGACTATGTAACTAGTGCCCTCACTTCAAACGAAATCCTTTTCACACAGTAGATATGAATTTTGAGTTTTAGGATTCATTCAACACTCACGCTCAGAATTGACTTCAAGTACAGTTAGTTCGCAATACCATAGGCTTGCCCTTATTTTCACTGCTTAGACTCTCGAAACTAGTTGCTAGGATCACTTTAGAACTTTCTTAGTTTTTAATGTAGGCTCATGGTCAGTTGTGCTACATTTGAGTACTTTTTAGTGACTTTTTGCCCTCCTTCACATTACATTGGCCTTTTAATCTTTTTTTTCAACCTATTTTTGACATCCTTTCATTTTACTTTATTTCCCTTGACCCTCTTCCATCATAGATTTGACTTTTGACTTTGCGACTATTATGTTTTACTTTCTTCTTTTTATTTCACTTTATTTTTCTTTATTTCTTTCAACACCTTTATTTATCATCTTTTTGCTTCTTTTGGACAAAGTCACATCCTCTTCTATCCTTTCTTTTTCTCATTTCAATACACAACTCTTTTCATACCCTTTTTTCTTTTGGTTTCCTCTTTCATGTCTACCCTCAAATTATAAATTTTGCATTAGTTGAGGTGCACAATATCCGATGTCGAATTAGGGCCAAGATCAAGGTAACTTTTTTCATTAACCACCCTTAACTTAGGCTTTTGGCCTATGTTAAGGTGAACATGTCCAAAGAGGGACCATGGACAAAAAAATTATTTTAGGGAAGGTGAGTTAGGTGAATTGAAAGAAATGGTCTATCTAAGGCTCAAATATTTGGATCAAAGGGAACACAAATTTCATTTGGTTGGATCATTTTAGGCTTTAGTGGAATTAATTTGAACAAGGGCCTATGATCACTTCCCAACTTCTAGCCTAGATTATCTTAGCAGGACTAAGGGGGCAAGTTCTCAATTGGCACATACACTCTGAACATTATACTTTTCTCACACACTCTTGGCACATTGTTTCATAAGCAGATTATCAGATTACCCAGTTTATGTTTTTAGCTTAAGTCAAGAGATCAAATCGGTTCCTTATCATGTCACATTGAGATTTAACACATTCAACTCTTCAAGACTATTGATCTAGCACATTTCAAATTTTTTGGACAGGGATCATTTTTTTCATGCTTTTTATGCCATCATGTTTTCATTTATCTACGTACTCCTACACATACATTCCTAAACATGCCAGTTCAACATAAATTAAACACTCTTAGGGGAAAAAAATTCTGGCAAGAAAATCCCAAGAGAGGATTATGAGTTGGGTTACTGAGACTTCACCCTATCACTCACAATCAATTTAGCCCACCCCCAATAAAATAAACTGTAATTGTCCCCAATGCACAAAAAATAAAGTGTAAAGGCCCGGGTGAAGCGAACCTAAGGCACATATGAACCGAAGACTACTCAAGAAGCAGGTGGATCCGGTTTCCCGGAGCCCACTGGATCTAAACTTGGAACCCCATCAGTAGTGCTCCTATCAACTATCTGTAGTGCTCCCATCAACTCTCTCGGCACCATCATTAGTGCTCACTCTTGCGAATGGGCCAACACATACCTTCATAGCCTGCTACTATCTAAGCTCCTCATCAACTATGGATGCCCTCCGAGCCTCCTCAGTTTGTTGGCGCTCCCTCTTTCTCAATCTATGGGCCTTAGCATCATCAGAAGTACGATCGGAGCGGGGCTGCTTCCCAACAGCACTGGAAGAGTCAACTAGTGACATGGAATCGCCAATAATACATATATCACCACGGTGTCAACCCTCTCTGTAGGGGTATCCTATGGTGCAGACTTGGGAGGGGCTAGGAGGGAATCCATATCGGCACGAAGGCTGGCCAAGTTGCTTGGAAGGTAGATAAATCAATGGTCCAAGATGGCCTCTACAAGACTTTCAACTCGAACGTATCGAGGCGCTTATGAACGACTTGATTCTTCTGGTCCATTAGATGCTCTATCCTAGCCCCGGACTGCTCAATCGAGCGCTGCATCTATGGCCTAATATCTTATAGTAGTATGGCCATCTGTGTCTTAAGTTTCAAAACTCGAACTTGAGTGATGGAGGAGGACCTTGATGAGGGAGTGGATCTGGATGAGCTACGAGACTGGGTGGCGGCCGGTGAGGGAAGAGCCTGGGCGTATGCTATAGTGGCTGGAGGGGCAGGGTCATCCACTAGCATCTGCTTCACATCTGCTACGAGATCATCACCCAATTGTGGCACCTCAAACTATGGCTCCCTGCGAGATGCAACTACATTGGCCTCATCCAGAATCACGCCGATCTCTAAAGTCTTGGTTGCCTAAAGTAACCTATCATTGTGCCACACTGGTACACCAGAGCCCCTACAAAGCTGGAAGATAAGGCAGTGGAAGGGAAAAGTGGTGGTGGACTTGAAGGCCCTCTCATGAATCATCAAAATTAGGATGCGGCCAAAATTTATCTCTAAACCAAAAACCATAGCATCAACCATCACCACACGATCCCATGTGAGAACATTATCCGCCTGAGTAGGGGACATACAGTTACGCACTAGTAGCAAGAAAAATTTAGTGGCAAAGGTCAGGGTCTCCCTCTTAATACAAAACTCAGGGTCTAGCCCACTGAACGCACTCTTTATTAGTAGCGAGCTGTCAAACAAGCCATCTCACCAATCCAAGTATAGTTTGCATCTTCACATTAAACATATATGCATTTAAGTCACCCATTCTTGATTAGTTTCATTTAGAACACCTTCATTTATTAGACATTAAGCCAACATTCTTATTAGCATCATCATAAGATCCCATTCATTTCATTTAACATTATAAATGAACACACCATGACTCCTCTCAAAGCCTACTTGTGCAATGCATAGATGGCGTCCCATACCACCACCCACACTAAGTAGTGCATCCTTGAGAAGCCATAGTTTCATTAACATTCTTTGTATGGGTAAACCTTAACCGACATAGACCATGAGAGCTTGACATGGAATCCCGTTGTCACCCTCACCGGATAAGGGATTCCTACTGGCCTAAGGTAGGACCATTGTTCTTTAGCTTAAGTGGATCCACTAGCTAGACCTATGTGGGCACATAGTTATAGGGTAGGGAAATTGTTGCTAGATAACCCGCCTCAACTCAGGTGAGGGCATCCATCTCAAAAGATTGACTCATTTCAATTCCACTAGGTGGTTGGTATTATTCCCCATGGAGTACTTGACATTAATTACATTCGTTTATTATGGGACAAAAGATTGCTACTAGATACCCCGCCTCAACTCACATGAGGACATCCATCTCAAACCCAACATACTTAAAAAGGGGTAGGGATTGCTACTAAATACCCCACCTCAAATCACGTGAGGGAATCCATCCCAACCCAACATTCATTCATTGGAAAGCTCATAGATTCAAAAATGTGAATAGCCTTTCACCTAAGAATCCCCTTATTGTGAGAAAGTCCTTTCACAACAAGTCATTTCATTCATTAGAGTACAATTGAGAATAGCCTTTCAATAGACTCAACATTCATTAACATTATCATTAACTTCATTCATTCATGTGTGTGTGTGAGAATAGCCTTTCACATAATCACCATCATTCACAAGTGCTAATAGAGAGATATATTCAATCCTAACACAATTAGCTTCTAAACATGATCATCTTTCTTGCGTTTAAATCACACACATACTTCACATCACATTCATATTAATACAACACTTTAAACATACTTCAATTACTCACAATAAGCCTTAAGGCCATGATCACAATATACATAGTAAGTAAACACCTCCATGTTTCAAGTAGATCATCAATTCTAACACAATTCTATTTCACAGGTAATATAACCATAATTTGCCCTTTCAAGGCCATGCTCGCAAGTCATCAACAGACCTTCAATTCACTATAAGCAAAACATACATAATGGTGCCAATCAATATCCCAAAGGATTTTAGACAAGTTTCATTCATAAACCTTCATATTCATCAAAACCCACTTCATAAAAGTACATTTTAGGAGTTGAAGGAAATTCATTGGTTCATGGAGTATTTTCATCATAAAACACAATTAAACATCAATAGAATAAATATATGCCATTAGAAACCTTTTGAAATCATTTGGCAAAAGAACCCATGAGATTGAGTAAAACCCTAGATTTTTCATACTTTGAAATGACTTTGGATTTGGCTCCTTGAATGGAAAATTTGACAAGGATCAAGACCACCATACCTTTACTAAGATTCTCCAAGAAATTTGAGGAAGAACCACCTTGAAATCACCAAACCCTAGCTTTCACCTCTTCTTCTTCTTCCTTGAGCTAGAAAGAGAACTATTGAGTGAGGAAGACTTTCTTTTTATTCTATTTGGAATCACTTAAATGAAAGGAATTTAGGTCTTAAAATGTTTTATAGTTTCTAGGAAAAGAATGGAATAGTGTAGGGTCAATTTTTTAAAAGAGCTAAGTAGCACCAAAGTATTAACTTAAAATTTCAGCCCTTGCCTGTTTTAGTTCGGCCATTGGACAGTTGGGCTTGACAAGTGCACTAGGCAACTCGCCAAGTGCACCCTTGGTCCGCCCTTTGTTCCAATGAGCTCACTAAGTGGACTGGTCATTGGGCGATAGGAGGGGAGAAGGGCGACACGCCAAGCTAGTTGGAGATGATGCACCTAGTTCGCCCTTTTGAACCTTGGGCTTGCCAAGTGTTCTAGGTGATTTGCCAAATGCATACTTGGTTTACCCAATTTTCCAGTTGGATCACTAATTGGGCAGTCTCTTAGGCAAGGTGGGGAGTCATTGGGCGACTCGCCCATCCCATTGGGCGACCAAGGCTGCCCATCACCAAAAGGTCCTTAGGTGAACAAGGTTTCTTCCACTCTATCTTGTTAGTCTAGATCCTTGCTTGCACCTTAGGCTTTTTCCTTGCTCAAATATGTTCTAAAACAGTCTACACATCCACCTAAAGTTATACTAACCCAAACGTCAAGGCTCTAGTTCAACCTATCATTTTCCAAGATGTTACACATTTATTAGATATCTTTTTCAATTTTTCTTTTTTAATTACTTGTGACAAAACCCCGATTTGATACTTGACGCTTGCGTCACCATTTTAAATTTGTTATGCTTTCATTCCCCAAAGTCTTTAGCTATGGTTAGCCTTAGCACTTCCGCACTTATATCTACTAATTTTCACGCCTACTCCCTTAGGACTCGACCCCAACCCTTGGTTGGGTTACTAAACTATTGTACGATTGTAGACACTTAAATCAGAAGTTGTGTCTTGATTACGGAAACATAAAAATGGTGGTGCTGCCGGGGAGTGGTGCTACATGAATATTTTTCGCTTGAGTCGAATTCTGCTTTCGATAATCGTAGTGTACTAACTTTATTTTTAGTTTTGTTTTCCTTTTGATTTGTTGATGTAGGTAGGTACCCTAAGCATGGTTGGGGGAAATGGTGACAACTCGGCTGAGACGAGTCAAGAAGTCGAGAGGGACTTCGAGTTAACTGCACTGGTAACTCAGATGAAAGAGTCGTCCACAAAAATATCAGAGGTGGAAAACCAGTGCAAGGGTCAAGGGAGGTACATACCTCCTCACCAGAGGAAACCATCTAGAGACAAGGAGAACAATCGCGTCGAGGACACACTCCAAATTATTCTCCAAAAGATCACCGAACAAGATCAAATGTTGGAAGAGATGAAGGAGAATATGAAGTGTTGAATCAAATGGTTGGCTCTCACTGTAGATCGATCCAGCTGATCAGGACACCCTGAATTTTGCGGTGCCTCCTTTTCGCCCAAATAAACTATTGGGGTTACCTAATAACACTAGGGACAATCCCACAAATAGAATGTGATTGGGGACTCGTATCGTGCCACGATGTTAAATAAGGTGCTTCTTGGGCGGCAACCCAAGGTTTTAAATACTTTATTTTACTTTTATAAATAATGGTGTGTTAGTGGCGTAGGTTTAGAAGCTGAAAGTATTTGGAAAATACAGATTGTCGAGTAAAATGGTTAGTCGGCAAATCATTGAAGAGGTCGGCGTGCCTGACTTTACCCGCCGTATGACTCAGTTGAAGGTTAATTCAGAGCATGTGGTGAACTTAAGAAGTAGTTCGGCGTGTCGCCGACTAGGTCGGTGACCTCGATGTAAGTTGTCGTCTTGACCCCAAAGAAACTGAAAGAACTTTAGCAATCGGTGGGGCAGGTGATCACTCATTAAATCACCAAGTAAATCGGTGAGTGAGACTAACGTAGGTGAACAGGCGTGAACTGGATGGTTTATAATGGCCAAGAAATTTCAAATTTGAAATTCTTCACTTTCCCTCACTATTAAACCTACTGAATTCACACAAAGTTAGTATTTTCTTTATTTTAGCCCTTTACTAGCATTTTAGTTTGTTGATTTGTGCTCGGAGTTAGAATACTTTGCCGCCTAGCTTTTCAATCGCATTTTAATCGGTATCTAAAGTTAGTTTCCAAACCTCGAGTTTATTATTGAAAATTTTGAACTATTTTATAATAATAGTATCGTATTGATGTGTGTTGGGCCTCTCTAATAGGATTATAATGCTTAAATGCCTATTTTAATTTGAAAATCTTTCTCGTATTGTTTGATTGTCAAATGCCCGTAATTTTTGTGATTTTTAATGAGTTGGGTGATGAGTGTGTGTTGTTAGATTGATTGGGTGAAGTCTGAGTAGCCTAGGTTTGTGCTAAAAGTTGAAAATTTGTTCAATTATAGAGCGGGTAACACCGATCTTAAGAGCAAATATCGTCAAATGGCCAAATGCTGCAAATCTGGGAGAAACCTGAGTTTCCCGAGGTGATGGGTAGTACGGGTCCTTTTTGAATTTTGTTAGTACATTCTTTGATTTTGTTTTCGGGTATTGCGGGGTTGAATTGGAGAAGGTTGATGGAAAATGGGCACGTTGGGTTATTCGGCGAGCTGAGTCGAGCTCGCCGAACCACTTGGCGGTTCTCCTATTTCCTTCACCTCACTTTTTAATGTCGCGTCAAATTGGATGTTTAAGTCTGTAACTTTCGATGAGAAGCCATGGGTCATTGAAAGCCCTGGGTGACTCACCGAAAGTACTCTTGATCGCCCTTTGTATGCTATTCTGACCCCTAATAAACAGTAACTTTCGGCGGACAAATCCATGATCATTGAAAGTAATCGGTGACTCGCCGAAAGGTCTTTCCCATCGCTAAATTGCTATAATTTGAAGGAAATACTTTCGGCGAGCCCGAGTTAGCTCGCCAAAGAGGTTCGGCGACTCGCCGATCCACTTTGCGAGTCTTTCTGCAGTAGATTGCTTGTGCTTCTATTTGATTTCTTTTCCTAAGTCTTCCCAATCTTTTGCAGATATGGTGCGTACAGATCTAACTGAACCACCCCAGAAAAAGGCAAAGGTAATTTCAATAAATGAATGAGGATCGAAACCTCCAAAGAGGAGAGGGGATGACCTCCAACCAGGAGACAAAGGCAAGAGGAAGAAACATATAGCTAGAAAAGGAGAAGCTATTGAGCCAAATTTCACTGAACTAGAGGATGAACTACCTCTGATTAACCGAAGGGATGCGCTCCGGGCCAGATCTCAGAACACAACAACCAGTACTCTTTCAGCTGCTACCCCACCTACTACTGAATCAGTGCCAACTCAAGCACCCTCAGTAACTCATGTACTACCTATTGTTCCTCCACCTAGATTGCTAAACAAACTAAAGGGTGAAGGAGTCAGGACTATCATAGAGGACAAGCCACTATCTACGGAGGGTCTGGAAGGCAAATACCCATATGTTTTGGACACCCTCCGCTACCACAAGTTCGAGTAGTTCACACAGCCCTCACATTCCTTCTGGGGTGAGCGTGTTTTACACTGCTTATGGGGAGTTGATGCCTAAGAACAAGAAGAAGGCAAGTGAGTTTCGACCGGTGCAGTCGGTTATGGTCAGAGGCAAGGAAGTGGAATGTCACAATGAGCATATTAATTTTGTAGTGGGTAGACCGCTTCACTCTTTACTTCCTTACGAGGGGTTACCGATTATTCAGTCCTGAGATGATTTGAAGGGTTGGTTGGCTCCAATGATTTCTGACACCACCCCGAGGTGGATGGATGCAGGGATCCTATTGAGAAGAGGGACATGAACATCGTCTCCGGGTTCTGGTTTGGCTTCATCAGCAACACTATAATGCCATCCCAGAACGAGTCTATTCTTCGCCATCCTAAGGCGGCTTGCCTTGGTTGTATCATGGCCAGGAGGCGAATCAATCTGGGACTATTGATGCCACAGGAGATGGCCATGAGAGCCAAATAGAAGCTGACATCTCTGCCATTTCCAGTTCTGGTCACTGAGCTGTGCCGACGAGCTGGAGTACCTCGTGACACTACGAGGGATGTTGAGGTTACCTCATCTTCCTCCACCGATATATGGCGTATTAAGGCCGAGTTCACACGAGATGAGGTTGACAGGAGGAGAGCAGCTCCATCTGACACTTCTGCAGAGGTCAATATTGACTCATTACCAATAAAGGCATCTTCGCCAGCTATGACCTCTGAGCCCTCGGGTATACTCGCTCCTTCTTCCTCTTCCTCACAGGCTCCAGGTGTTTCCTCATCCAACCAGCCTGCCAGGATTACTCACGCCATGATCCTGAAGATGGGGCTATTGGCCTATTCAGTTGATATGAGATCTACCCGATTGGAGAGATCCATTCCGGTAATGATTGGCAGTGCCATGTTGGCTAAACTGACCCCCCTTAGGGCCTCTGTTGATGATTTGGCTACCAGAGTCACTGCTTGTGAGTTTAGACGGGGGCAGACATCTAGAGTTTTGTCTTTGAAAGTCGAAGTAGTAGATTTGAGGAAGGATGTAAACTATTTGAAGCCTATAGACTTCACTTCACTGATGCGGGATGCAGATGATGAGGATGGTCCTGAGACCTTGGGGATTCCTCCGGCTACTACCTGTGATGTGCAGAGGGATGGCACCACACATGCAGAGTCGGATGCAGGCCCCAATGAGGAGTTGATATCAGTACATGCTGAGGAGACATAGGAGAGAAGAGATAAAGGCATATTCAGAGACTTGCTAGATCTTATAGAGATAGTTGTATAGCCGGTGATCTAGACATTATCGAGTGAGACGTCCACAACAACTCCTAGTGGATATGGCATTTCTATTCCGTCTGAGGTTACTCAGGGCATTGAGGCCCATATACAGACAAATACACCAACCACCAAGACCCCAACAGATAGAAAGACTGCATAGAAAAGACCTTTCCTTACCTCCCTCTCAGTCATATTATATTTTCACTTATGGATACTTTTATTTGCATTTTAGGACAAATAGTTTTTAATTGTGGTGGGGTGAGGCCCACACCTTTTGTGTTGATAGTTGTGTATTGTGTTTATATTTGGGTTGCTTTGCTTTAAAATTGTGTTCTATCTGTTTCTGTGGATGATTGAGCTTATGGCTCCTTTTATTTTATATTGCAAAATGATTTTAACCCGTCCAAAATTGTTGACACCTCTTGTGTGATGAATGTGGTTGTTCTTTTGCAAAATTTAAGTGTCGGTCTCGATCAATATCGATGACTTGAATAGTGCTCTCAATCAATCGAACATGAATGCGTAGCTACGATGAGGATAAATATATTTGCATAAACAATATGTTAACTCTTTGCATCTTGTTTTGACTAGCCTAGTATCGAATCGAGTATCTTGTAATGACTGTTGCACCCTAACGAAGGTGTGGAGTCTTTTTTGACTATAATGTAGATGTCTAGTGTGATGAGCTTACTTTGAAACATGCATCATAAATCCTAGAATTTTCCCCGTTGGTCCGATCGACTAAGTAAGGCTAGCTCTTTATGTGATCTTAGGCGATTTAAAGAGTGTGAACCAATTTGACATATACCCCTTTGTGGCCTACCTTGTGAGCATGTGTCAACCTCTGTTGAACACCCATTGAGTCTGACCTTTCTTTGGAAGAAACTTGATGAACACTATAGCTTCCTTTATCCACTACCTATAATCCTCTTGAGTTGTGGTTAATTGAATAGCCAACTTTGGCCAAAATCCTATGTTGAGGGTGTTGTGAAAAGAAAAAGAAAAAGTCAAGAAGTGCAAGAAAAGTCTCCCTTAACTTGTGGTGTTGATAAAAAGGGAACCCTTCCATAAAAAATATATATAAAAAATAAAAAAGAATGAAAAAGAAAATTGTGGAATAAAGTACCAAAGAAATGGCGATTCCAAGCAATCCATGGGAAGTGAATAATGAGATGACTTAAGAGCACTAGCAGAAATGATAAAGGAGAAGGAAGGGGAGTGTTGTGAATACCACATCTCATGAGGATTAAAGCCACTGAGCCTAAATGGCCATACCTTTGCACTCAGCCCCATTACAAGCCTTAAAAAGACCTTTTTGATCTTGAGTGAGCTGAAACAAATGTCGATACGACAATACGGGCAAACCTATGGGTGATAGCATGCATTGTTTGCATATTTGTGAGTGTGAGTGTTGCATCTGACTCCTGAATTTTAAATGATTAAATATTCATAAGAGAATATGCAATCATTGTTCTGTGAGGGCAGTCGAACACTTTAGTTGAGCTTCAACTTGCATTTGAGGTAAGTATTGTGAGCATGAGATTCTTTGATATTGGTGAGTCACTACTTCAATATTTGAGTGCACAATTGATCTTTGAATAAGTAAATTAAGTCTTGTTGAGTGCATTCATGATCGAGTTTTGAGTAGAACTGTTCAAGACACCCATTTTGAACGGCTGAACTTCAGTTTGCTTGAGGACAAATAAAAGTTTAAGTTGGGGGTGTTGATGAGTCCAAAAATTTGACTCATTTAGGGCTGTATTTTAATAGAAATTGTGTCCTCAAATGCTTATTTTATCTCGATATCTGATGAAAACCTTTAAGTTTCAGGTATTTGAAGTTTGAGGGAAAGCATGGACACTATCGAGCAAAAAGGAGCAAAAGAAGCTAAAAGAATGAAGAAATGAATATCTGCGTATCGCCGAACCCATTCGACGAATCGCCAATAGATCACATATTAAACTTTTGTTCCAGTGTACTGAGCCTTAAAGAAAAGGAGCAAATCGGCGGTGAAAAGGAGCAATCAGCATATCGCCGAGCAACTCCGCGATGTAGTGCTACATCACCCAATGATCCAGGAAATAAAGATGCTGAAGGCAATTGATGAAAGGGGACGAAGTCTACCAAAGGGTGGATCGCCGAGTGCATCTCCAATTTCGACTAACGTCGCCAAAAGATCTTTCGGAGCACATTTTCTGAAAACTATAAATATAAGTTCAACGTTTATTCTTAGTAGAGAATTTTATCTTGTTTTACCTAGTTTTTAGATTATTAAGTTTTAGGCAGAGTTTTGGGAGATATTCTCTCTATGTTTTGGAGAAGGTTTTGAAGAACTTGGAGCTTTCAAGGGTTTCATCTTCAAGAAATTGGACTTGGGTCTCTTGGATTCTTCACGTTTGTCTTGTTTTAAGACTTAATATTGCATGCCCATTGATGGAAAATGATATTAGTATAAGTCTTTATCTCTTTTACATGAGTAGCTAAAACCTCAACTCTTGGGGTGTGATTTTGTGAATATGCGTTAAATTAGTTGTTAGGTCTTCCTTGCTGATAGTCTATTTGTAGTTTAAATGTGATATCGTTTAGTGGTTGTGGATGAACTTAATGAAGTTATAGTTGCAAATATAATCTCATATATGTGTTTTCGTCTTACCCGAGAGAGAGGTCGTATAACTAAGACCACTAAATTGATGGCCAGTGCGAGTGGGTCAACATGAGGTTCATCTCGAGAGAGTGAACCCTAGTCCCATGTCCACACACTCAGCTTGAGAGACTGAGTGGGTTAAGGTGGAGGCTATTCTTCATGCGCTAAGTAGGTGTTCGAGAGGAACCCGCTTGAAACGGTGTATGTTGCTCGAGAGAGAGCTTATCCCCCTTAAAGTCTAGCCTAGTCATAATTACTCTACGAGTTCTCTATCAAAAGCATGTACCCAATGATTTAGTCTATCCGGTATTCCATTCACATTCCAAGAATCCCCCTTTCATTTATTAGATCTCTTTGTTAGTTTTGCTGTTTTTACTTACTTGTGACAAAACGCCCATTTGATACTTGATGCTTGCGTCACCCTTTTTAAATTTGCTAGGTTTTCATTCGCCAAAGTCTTTAGCTATGGTTAGCTTTACCACTTTTGCACTTAACCATGAATTTTCATGCCCACTCCTTTGGGACTCGACCCCAACCCCTGGTTTGGTTACTAAACTACTGTACGATCGTAGACACTTGCATCGGAAGTTGTGTCTTGATTACGCAAACATCAGATGCATCACAAACTTTGCAAGAATCAAGTAAGCTATCCTCCTTGTAGTATAACATGCAATCATTAGTACAAGCATCAATCTTGTTGTACGAAAGCCTGAGCTCTTTAATTATCTTTTTTGCCTCATAATATGAATTCGGCAAATTGGCGCCATTAGGTAACAACTCCTCTTTCAACATTTTCAATAACATTGTAGATGATGCATTACTCTAACGCCCATACTTTTGATATGATGCAATTTGATCAAAGAAGAAATATTTGAAGCTTTTGAATTTTTGTATAATGGCAACTCGAAATCCTTCAATAGGTTGTAAAATTTTCTTGCTTCAGCGTTCGGTTCCTCCTCAAGTAAATCATCGCAATCAAAATGTGTAGTTCCTCCTTCAAGATTAGTATATCAATCTCTCAATTGTTCTTCTACTTCATCTTCACTCTCACATTCTTCTACTTTATCACCATCTTCATCTTCTGATGTATCTTCAAATTTTGAATTTGATACTGACAATGGCTCACCCAAACGTTCTCCATGATCATACCAAAAAGTGTAATTACGAATTATTCCATATACTATCAAATGTGTCTCAACTATTTTACGAGTTCCTAAAGTTGTATTGTAACATTTGACACATGGACATCGTATTTCATATTCTTCTCCTTTCTTTTGAAAAGCATAATCCAAAAACTTCTGCACGCTGAGTAAGTAGGTTTCATCTTGTTGATTATCAACAAGTGGCATCCACTCCTTACTAGGTTCCATAACCATTAGGAGTACATAAAATTTAGATTAAAAAAATAAAGGATAAAAAAAATACCAAGATCCACACAACTAGTTACAATCAGATCCACACAAATTCTTCTGTAAGACCAAAGAAACAGAAATTTTCTCTGTAAGACCAAATGAAAAAAGTCCTCCTAGAAATATTTTTAATCTTCAATAATATTTTAAGTTGTTGGAGGAATAACCAAGTCAAAGATTGTATCTTTGTCCATTTTAAAAAGTTTGATCCCCTTGCATAAGGTTTTCTTGATTCAGTTTCTCTTATTCTAGTTGTTATTGCTAATTTTTATAACAAATTAAAAAAGTAGAGTTAATTACCGCTATTTTATATATACCTGCAAACTGATGGACAAAATACATTCTACTCTTTTTTCCAACTTTCTTAAAGTTAAGTATTACCCTTGATCAAGAAGGGCAACAAAAGAGACTCAACTTTGGAAATATATGTTCTTACATTCATAGACAAGGCAGGAATCAGACTGCTCTTCAAATGTTATTATACATGAGCTCTTGCATATCTAGTTCCTATCAATGGAAGGAAATACAATGTTATTGTTTAATCTGGAAAAGCTAAAGCTTGTGTTAAATAATTGGAGGCAAGCCTAAAGGATTAAGCCTCCAACATGCATGGTTAAGACATACACAGATGGTACTTCCAATACTAATAAATGAGATACGAATCTTTGACATTTTCTTAAGATTTTCGTTGGAATTACTCTTGGATTTCAATGTAGCAGATGATCACTTGCTATTATTTTTTGTTGTCTCTTATCAAAATTAACTAAATCTCTAAATCTGTAATTAGACTTAAATGATATCCATTGTAGTAATTTAAACTAATCAATCCAAAAAAGCCCTTCAGAATTTATATTTATATTAAAAGAAATGTCATTGAATACTTAAACAAGAGGAGTGGATTAATACCCCATTTTTGTGAATATCTAAGACTTATAAACAGTGCAACAGAGAGTGAGTTAAGATTTAAACGATAGATTTTTCATAGTCCTACTTAGACCTATAATTCTGCAAGAACAAAATCAGCCTTTCACATCTATGTTTTTATACTTGGAGTGTCTAATAGTTACTTGTAAGCAAGAAGATGAGTCATTGAATTACAAGTCATATACATGTATATGTCTGTATCATGTTTATGGCTAGCAAAATCTCAACACCCAATAACTTTTGCCGATGAAATCATCAACCTAATTAATGTTAAAAAGATGAAGAAGAAGAAGTAACTTGTATACACAAGAAAAAAACGTCATTAATATAACTTATGAAAGAGACACAACAACTCGATCGGAAGATGAACCCACCTGGAATATTGTTTCAAGCAAAGCTGTGTTGGATTCTATTTCGAACAGAGCAGCAACAACTCGATCAGAAGGATGAACCCAGCTGAAATATTGTCTCAAGCAAAGTTGTGTTGGATTCTATTTGGAACAGGGCAACAACAAATCGATCAGATGAATGAACACACCTGGAATTTCAGCTCGAACAAACCTTTGATGGATTCTATTTCAACCAGCAGATCGAGCAACAACAACACAAGGAAGAAGAAGACACCTTTATCAATTTAATGGAAGAATGTCGTTCAAATTAGGGCAGACAACAACAATACAAAAAAGAAGACACAACTATACATTCAAGAGGCAGAGCATCGTTGAGATTAGGGCAGATTACATTCATTAGGTGTAGTGGTGATCTGAAGAAATTAGAGAAACTTTTAGCACAAGCTTCTATTTTGAGAAATTAGTAGCTGATAGTTTTTTTTCTTTTTACTTTTAGATTTAATCTTTTAACGCCTAAAATTTTGATAAGTGAAAAGTTTTTGTAGGTGGAAAAACATTCCCGCTAAAGCCTCAAAATATGCCTCCAATTACATTTTAGGACTAGTTAGTAACTTTTTTAGGGACCTGATTTAATGTTTTCACAATAACAAATACCAATAAGGGCCGAAACATAATCTCGTCCCAATAGATATACTTTTAGAGACAAGAATATAGACTCGTCCTTAAATGTTGGTCATAATTAAGACCTTTTCTTGTAGTGTGAATATTGCTCTTGATTGAACGAACATGAATGTGTGGCTAGAATGAGGCCAAGTGAAGTTGCATAGAGAATATGTGAACTCTTTGCATCTCGTTGTGACTAGCCAATTATTAAATCGAGTCCCTTGTGATGATCGTTGCACACTAGAGAAAGTGTGAAGTCTTGTTTGACATTAGTATTGATGGCTTGTGTGATGAGCTTACTGTGAACCATTCATGACAACACCTAGAATTTTCCCCGTTGGTCCGGTTGACTAAGAAAGGCTATCTTTTGATATGATCTTAGGCAACTTCGAAGAGTGTGAGCCAATTTGACATATACCTCTTCTGTGGCTTACCTTGTGAGTGTGTGAACTTCTCTTGAACACCCCTTGAACCTGACCTTTCTTTGGAGGAAACATGATGACAACATGACCTTTCTTGACCCATTACCCTTAATCCTTGTGAATCGTGGTTGATTGAATAGCCAACTTAGGCAAAAAGGCTAAGTTGGGGGTGTGGTGAATAGAAAAGGGAAGGTTAAGAAGTGCAAGGAAAATATCCTTTAACCCATGGTGTTGAGAAAAATGAAACCTCTCCATATAATAAAAAAAGAAGAGAGAAAAAGAAAAAGAATGAAAAAAGAAAAGTTGTTAAATAAGTTGAAAAGTACAAAAGAACTGGAGTTCCCAAACAATCCATAGGAAGTGAAT